>VWPU01010847.1:0-225973 GCA_013398955.1 Callaeas wilsoni
CGCGGCCGGGGGCCGGGCGCGCGCGGCGGCCCTTGGCGCTGAGGGGGCGCGCGGCTCCGGCCTCTGCCCGGGCCGATCCTGCCCCGGCGGCGCCTTTCCCGGCGGCCGCCCCGCTCCTTGTCGCTCTCTCCTGCCTCCCGCCGCGAGCAGCCGGGGCCTCCTCCATGCGGGAGAAGAGGAGGAGGAGGAGGAGGTGGGAGCTGCTCGCCGGCCATCCCCGGCGCCCGTCAAGTCGGAGCCGACCCGCTGCCGCGCCGCTCCTGCCGCATCTCCCCGCGGCGCGGAGCCGGCCCTAAGCTCTACCCGCCGCGCCGCCCCCGGACCCCTCCTCATAGTTTTGCCCCCACCCTCCTTCCAGTCTTCCCAGACCCCTCCTCCTAGTCTTCCTCCTTTTTGTTTGTTTTTCTTTTTTTTNTTAAGTCTACCTCTCCTCCCGTCCCCCCCTTTGGTTCTCACCCTGGCTGCAAGCCGAGCGTCTTCATGAGCGCAGAGGATGTCCGGAAAGCACTACAAGGGGCCTGAAGTCAGTTGTTGCATCAAATATTTCATCTTCGGCTTCAATGTCATTTTCTGGGTAAGTGGGGCTGGTTTCGTGTATTCCTCCTCCTCCTCCTCTCCGGCCGCCGCCGCTCCCGGGCTGGGCATGGCTAGGAGCGATAGGGACGTGTGACAGCCCGGCGTGAGGCCGCGGGGGGATTCTGGATGAGGTGCGGGTGCGAGGCCAGCGGTGCCGCCGCCTCCGACCCGCCCGCCCCGGTCAGCCCTTCCCCGGGCAAGTTGTGGTGCTGCATTCCTCCACCTCCCGAGGGTACCGGTTCTCTTCCCTTCCGGCCCTCCTAATTGCTTTTGTTGTTAGTACGAAGCGGGTTTCGTGCCTTGTTTCCCTCTCCCCGTTTTTTCCTGTTCCCTCCTTCCTTCCCCCACCTATGCTTTGTGGTGGGAGAGGAAGGGAGCAACCAGGCACCCAGGCCTGGAGAACGAATCGATCTGCATGTTTTCACACTGCTATCCCTGTTAGATGCAAATAATAGAAAGAATCACAGCTCAGGTTCTCTACAGAGTGCGGTTTAATGATTTCACAATGATGAAGTTGTGTATGGAACAGGTTTATTATGATTAGCTATTAACATGTAGTAGTAGTAGCAATAATAGGGTGGAGGAGGGGGGAAACAGTATTTCCACCTATCCCTAAAGTGCAAGCCCGTAGGAGGCCTATTTGGGCATTTGTTGGGATTCCTGGCTGTGCTGCTTGATCTGCCTGCACAGTATCTTGTTGCACCATTCCCCACCGGCTGTAGAGTAGGCAGAACTGTACAGTGAAATGTATCCTGCCTGTAACAGTACTTCTAGCATCTTCTCAATGTGTTGGATTTAAAAGAGAAGCAGCTGTTTTTGGATGTTGATGCCAAATTTCATAACCACGGTGGGGGGGTGGGTGAGCATTCTCACACAGGTGTGAGTGATGAGGTCTTCTCTCTGCACAGAATGTTTAAGTCAGGTGAAGGCTCTTACATGTACGGTTCCCCTTTTTACATGAGGTATTCCACACAGCAATGAGAAACATGCACAGACTCAGCTTCACAGATTCACAGAATACTCTGAGTTGGAAGGACCCACCGGGATCATCGAGTCCAGCTCTGGATCGAACCCAGATAGTGTGGATGTGTTTTTGAGGGGCTTTGGAAGCAAGTTGAGTACATATCTGGTGTAGTGGCTTGTTTGGACTAGAAAGGAGAATTGGGGAAAAAAGCCCCAACACCACCTTGAAGGTTATGGGTGAAGGTAGGGAAGAGAAAGCTTCTGAGGGGTGCTGAGCTTCTGATTGTCCCCTTGGGGAGAACAGAGAACGGTGGTTACATGGATAGCAGGTATCCATAGCTAACCTCAGGTCTGTGTTCCTGGAAGATAAACACATCTGAAGAAGATGTTTTGAAAGGATGGGAGTTTTGATTAAGTTCACTTTCATACTGTATTACATTTCCTTAAACAAGAAGATATGCTTCGAGAGTGAAGCTGACTGTGGCCTTATGTCAGTGTTTACTTGGCCCCAGACCGACCCCTGCAGATGCACGGTAGCAAGCTTTGTAGTATTCTGACCCTACAGAGCTGTTCTGATTGTACTCTTGGCTCAGTTTTGAGTTTGCCGTGGTCCTTTTCCCTTGTCTCTTTCTTTGTTTTGATTCTGCTGGGCATATATTGCTGTGAACATGGATATTTTTCAGCAGGGAGCATATAGTGTGAGGAACACTTGTATGCTGTGTCCTTGGACTGAGAGAGGGAAATTATGGTGGAACAGACGTAACCATGTTAACTCGCTCTTTCAGACACTGTCAGTCTGTCAGAAGCTCTGTATCCTGTCATTTCCTTCATTTTGTTCTCTAAAGGTGAATGTGTGGATGGTGCGAGTGGGGAGTTGGTAATGTTTTAGGTTTTCTCTAACTAGTCTTTTTCTTATTCCTGTGTTCCTGAGGCTGATGCAGCATCGCTTCTGCATGATGGGAGGTGTGCCTCTGTTGTAGCTGAATGGGCCAAAGGCTTTATACTGCTGGAATGCTAATCTGAAAGCCTGAAAAAATGTAATTGTGTATCACCCACTCTGCCACTTGCTTGATATGAGGCCCTTGACTCCTGTTTTGCAAAACACTAATTGTCTCATTTGTGTTCCTGGCTAAACTTCTTGAAATTCATGAAGACCGAGCACTTTGAGAGTTTAGTCATTTCTTTAGAATATTGTAATCTCTTTCTGAGAAAGCCTGCGTTTATTACCATGTCTCTCATGATTTGGAGTGAAAACATAGGCAGATACTCTTGTTGAGTACATGTTAATGTTGTTTTTAGTGAGGTAATAGCAAACCCTTCAATAACTGGGCCAGAAAAGCTGTAAATGAAAATTGCAAATTTGGTTGGTTGTTTACAGAAGGTGATAATGAAAAATAGCCACTAATGTAGTTGTTGTAAATAGGTTGAAATGATGAAGAGGTCATCATAGTAATCCCATGACGCTTTCCAGGATCTTGCAAACAGGGAGCACACCCTGTTAGACCTTCTATCTGAGCATTATTAGTTAGTGATTTCAACACAACCTTTTAAAATGTTAATGTAAACAAAGAAAATATTCTCTATTCTGCATCATAAAACAATGGACTAAAAATAAAGAGAACTGAGTTGGAAGAGTAATGATTTTGACAAGAAAATTGTCAGTGCTTTGAATAGAGGAATATTATAGATCTGCTGAAATTATGCAGGGAATGATTGTACTTGCTATTTAAACTGAAGTTATTAAAAAAAAGAAGAGGCTTTAATTGCCAAAGAATAGGGGCAAAATAAATTGCCAGACCTTTTTGTCTTTTTTGTTTTGTGCTGGTCAGGTATTCCGTGCCTTAAAAACCACAACAGAATTACTAGGATAATGAATATTGGAAAGTTGCACTCTAATGCTATGTGTGTAGCTGTGACTAAAGGTGACTATGCTTTTAGGAGGTAGTTCTCAGGCTTGCACCACCCCAGGTAATGTATTCTTTCCGAAATATGTGTTTCATACTCTTGTAGAAGACAATATTATCTACTGAGTCTATGCATAATGAATGTTCTAGATACATTTGCAGCCTTAATTTCTTTTGGAAATTCAGTGTTAAAGTTGGTAAATACTCTGCAAGTGTTTGTTCAGAAAAGCTTGTTTTACGAGACTACTATGCTGTCGTGGAAAAGGAAAGCTCATTGGGCAGTCACCAAAGTAATATTTAGGCTCAGAGAGCTAATAGGCACAAATGCATTAAAATCTGAAGCTGGAGGTGAGTGTTGTGTTTCCCTTTGCCGTCCTGCTGCCTGTGCATCGGGGCACACACCTGTGCTCTAGCTCCACTGCCGTTCCGCCGGTGCTAAAGCACCACACGCTCTGTGTGCCACCTTTCTCGCCTGGCAGCTGCTGCCAGAGACACTGCTTAGACGTGAGCCTTTCTGCTCTTGTCTCAGTAAAGCATAAACCTGTAATATGAGGTAACAGAACACTTTTCTGTACTCAAAGCAAGCAAACAAACAAGCAATGCCTTCTTCCCCCTTCGGCTTCCACGTAGAATGATGTCAAAGGTCCGGTGCAAAAGGTCAAAGTAGGCCGCCCTGCTTCGCAAAAGGCAAGAACTGTTTCTCCCTCTTTCCCCCTTACTTTGGGAGACAGTTTTAGGCTGACTTTTAGTTCCAAGAGATGTTTTTAATTGTTCTCTGTGCTTTTTTTATACTTGATGGAAATGGTGGACGTATACTATTGTTAAGATCTAAATTTCAATCCACACTTGATTCCACTGACCCTAGTCCAATTAGAAAGATTTATAAAAAGCACTGACACGTCAGAAACTTTTGCTTTAGCTGGTGATTCACTCTAAGTTACGAGCTATGCTGCAATTATGATACATCAGCATATTGCGAGTCGTAACTTGTGTTTTAATTTGCTTGGCATCTGCTCTATTTGATGGCAACCTTACAGGGATCTAGATCGTCTTCTGAATTACAGAGAGGTAGCGGAAAGAAAATAAGGTTATGTAAGTGTGTTACAGGAAAAGCGTTGGACAAGTGCACTGACCTTTAAAGGACAACCAATAGATCGCTTATTAAATTTTGTATGTTGTTGATAGTTTGTTTTTCAAAGGGGGAGAAGATAATTCTGTGGTGTCAGCTGTTTTTCAGATGTCCACAAGGAAGTTTTGATTATCTAATTTTTCCCTTGCCACAGTGTTTTAAAAAAACCCCAAACAAATCAATGTGAAGCTTGTTCCATGCAATTTTGAAATGCATTCTGTAGCATTTGATCTTTAGAAATTTGCATTGGGAGGATGTCCTTGCAGTGGAAGTGGAAGCATTCTGTTCATTTCCCTCCCCTCCCCCTTTTATGATCAAATGACTTTTATTTTTAATTTTACATTTCTTCATAGCACAGATGAAGCATAGCTGAGCATTCTACCAGTGGTCTTGCCAGAAACAAAACAATGCTTGTTTTGGCCAAGTACTCCACTGTTTTGTAACAGTGGAAGGCGGGTGTGTGTATATTGATGAAATAGATGCATTATTGTGAGGTTGGGATTCTTGAATTCCTCAGTGTCTCTTTCAGGAGATGTAGCTTCAGTCTTTCAAATGCATATAAAAATTTAGTAACTGCTGGCTTCAGGGGACTTGCTTCAGATTTGTAGAGGTCATACTTAGAATAAAAAATTTTCCTTGCCTTGTGTTCCCTCATAACTTTGTGGTAGGCTGTATCATTGGTAATATAAAAAGAAATAGGTGAGGAACATGGGAGAAACTATTTCCTTTCTCATAAATATTTGTTTTGCCAAAATTGGGTGTTTATAAATGTGTTACTGTTTTAAGTTATTTGATGTTTCTAGTTTCTAAAAGATTGAAGAACCATAAGGGAACTAGAACTAGAGAAAACCCATTGTGATTGTGTGACTTCTCTTGTTTGTCGTCAATGTGTCGTCAAGAGAATATTATTTGAACTATCATATGCAGCTTATATACTTTCTTTCTGTGTTAAAGATGAATTTGGTAAATATATTTACCAGTCTTCCACCTTGATTGAATTGTCACAATAAGTTCTTTCTGGTGGCACATCTATCTCAAAAATTGAAGAGTGAATTTTGAATCGTCGGTCTCCCAGTCAGAGAAAAGCTGATCCATGTGAATGGCACCCAGAGCACAGGCAGCCCCAACAGAATACTTCTATGAGTGAAACATCTTATGGATATTTGTGTGTATGAAAAAGTTCTCATGGGCCCTAATCCCATTGTCCTTGTTGCATGTTGATAATATTTCCATAATAAAGGCAATAAATCCATGTCCTGCAACACTGAATTTGAAGGTGGTTGTGCTACCTTAATTCTAATAAGGCAGCCCTGTGGACTTTTTGGTGTATGTATTAGATATGTACATATTCAACTACAGTGTGTGATGTAATAGGCATGTAGGGAAGGTATGAGCTGTTCTGAGGAAGAAGGGCTTTCTTTTTCCAGATGGGAACCGAGAAAACATGTCATTGTACACAAACAAAAAAATTACATACAAAGTGCAGTTGAGGTAGGGTAATTTTCAGATGGAAAATGTGGGAGAGAAAGTTTTTTTTGGAGGGGGAGAGGATGGGTTCAGGGTTTTTTTTGTTGTCGTTTTTGTGTGGAGAGTTGTAAGAAGAAAAATGAAGGAACTTCTCCATCCTCTGCAGTGGACAGGAGTTTGAAAGTATGTATGTAATCTGTTATTTAAGAATGCTCTCTAAAACCTAATTCTATAGATTACAATAATCCTGATGTACTTCTTAGGGAACTTTAATTTATTCTTTATTCCTCAAACTCTGTAAGATGCAAGTTAATGATTAGTAGAGGATGAGAAACTTGAGCTTACAGTTAGTGAAACATCACTTCCTTTTCTTTAGAGTCCCATTCCTATAAATAGACGTTTTGAAGTCTCTGTTGAAAAAGCATTATAAACTGTTTTTGGCACCAGGGCTGCTACAAGTTATGAATTTGGAGGAAGAAGCTGATGTGTTGTTAAGTGCTCAGACTAGATACTTCAACAGTGCATACTCCATTAACCAAAAGCAGTCACCTGTGAAGATTTGCCATTGGCATTTAGAACATCGTGTTTTGGTTTCAATTAAAACCGGAGGTGAGAGAAAATATTTTTGACCCAAAAAAATCACTTGACCTAATTCTCACAGTTAGGAAATTCTGGTCTTAAACTATACTGCTGTAGGGGAGCCTTGTTTTGCCAAAATATGTAGCACGCTTCTCAAATGCGTGGCTAGTAGCCTGTCAACGGGACTGCAGTTGTTTTATTGATGTAGACAGGACAGCAAGGAGCTGAACAGCTTGTGAAGTAACCCAGCTCTGTTAGAGATGACCCAGAAGTCACTGTCAGCATTAGCCATAAAAGTGCCTTCCAGTATGGAAGTATTTTAAACTTCTTCATATCTGACTTTTCCGTTAGCTAGAATTTCATAGTGACTTTGTACTCGTGTACAGTTTGTCTGTTTCTCATTAAAAACTAGCAAATATTGTTACAATGCAGTAAAGAATTAAAACAAAAAAAAGCCTATCCAATTTTTAATGAATGTACTGAGTTACATTTCATGACAGTTTTACAGTGCAAAATCCAGCAATACATTGGGCCTTAAATCAGTAAAGAATAATCTGTTTCTTTTTCATTGTACTATCGTGTATTTGGAAAACATCCAATTTTTTGTGATCGTGCTGCTGCTCCTGCCGCAAAATATCCTATCTTGTGATGTAAGGCCCCAAAAAACATTTGGTTGATGAGACTCCTGAAAGAGTTTACGGTTTTTCATGTAGTCTGAGTTAGGCGTGCGGGAGAAATACTGGCTGGCAAGATGATCTCAAGAGGTCAAAACAACAAAAAACTTCAGTGGCAACTTCAGAAAATTAGGAAACTTTGGCAAAAGTTTAGAGCAGCATTCACTCAGCATAAAACACTTCACAAAGCATTAACTTAGCCCATTTGGCTTAGCAAACTCCAAGCCTGTCTGATTTTAAGTTACTCAAAACTCTGAGAAGAGAGAGTTAGAAGAAGAAAGATGAAGAGAGAGAAAGACAGAAAAGATATAGAAAAGAGCAAGTATAGCTACCCTTCCTGGTTTCAGCAGTGTTCAGCTGATCGAAATTCCAAGAGGAGGTAGGGTCAAGACCTGTGCTCATCTCATGCTTCAGTTCGGTATCCTTTGGCTTTCCCGAGCCCTTCGCCTAGGTTGGACTTAGGGTCATCTGGCCCTCAGGGGCTGGACTGGGGCTCCAGTGGTGGGGTGTGGAGCATTGCCTCTGGCGTGGCAGGGATTGGTGACCACTCTGTGGCTGGGTACAGGCCCAGGGGGGCATGTGTGTGTGTGCAGAGGGGCATCGCCTCCCCAGAGCAAGGCCTGACCTACCTCTTCTCCCACACATGCACCCAAACTATTTCGAGCCAGCAGTCCTCTCAGTCTCTCACATGTGGTTCTCTGTGGATACAGATTTTCACTGACTTCAGCAGTATTTTGTACAGGTGTAAGGGTTGCTGTGGGTGGATGTCACTGTTGGCACAGTGCTCAGTGTAGCTGCTTCTGTAACATACACAGAGATCTAGAGCAGTTCAGCCTTCTCCGTATGCTGGCATTTAAAAATGTCACTAACACACTGAGGCTTGCAGTCGGGGTGCTTGATTTGGTATCAAACTCTGACTCAGTGTGATCTCATATAACCTCCAGATGGCCTGACTTGCAGAGATGCTAAAAACAGTCAGGTCCTACTCCTTTAGCTTTATAAACTAAATGAGGCTGTAGCAGTATTTATTTTAATACACATCAGTCTCCACACCAGATTATTCAGCGAATGTTTCAGGTTTCCAGTCACTTTCCTCTGGACAGCATTTAGAATAAGTATTTCATCACACACAGAGGATCTTACGAATGAACTGTCAATTTCCCACAGAACTGGGAAAAATCAATATGCCTCTTCCAGGGCTTGAAAATCCCTCTGCTCCTAGCGAAGACTCTGTTACATCAAATCATATCGAAAACTATTTCAAGCAACGTTCTTGATGTGTGGTGACAGAAGAGCTTTTTTCCTTTTGCAGCAAAGCGAATAAGTATTATGAAAACATTTCATAGACCTATTCTGTACTTGCTGCCTCCTGGTTTTCCCAACAGCAAAACTTCTTAAAGGGAAAAAACAACCAAAGAATTACAGGGACTTTTGCTTAAATAGGTTCTCTTTCTCCTCAGTAAGGGAGTAACATTATTCCTAAAAGTGTGTGGTCCTTCTTTGTGGTATTGAATTCAAAGAAAGCATTAAAAGAAGACTAGATGTCTTTAGGTATGTGCAATATTTTGGGTTCATAGAGACTTCTGTTTGGTTCACTTCATCAACATGGTGTTGATGAGTTAAAACCTGAGTATGTCTACTGCCATTGCTGTAGTAAGCTACTGTTAGAGGGTACTGAGTATGGAATAAGTGATACTGCAAGGATGCTTACAGTAACTCGGCCTATGGGGTGTTTCCTAGTGTTAGTGGATTACATTTGATGAGAGTCCACCTTAATTTATGTTAATTTAGGGGCAAATCTTTCATGGAACATTATTTTGTGTCAGGATTTTCTCTGTGTCAAGAGGGCAGGCTCTCAGCTGAGCTCTGGTGCCCCAAGCAAAGGTGCAGCAGCCCTGTGTGTGGGATGTGACCCCAAGCAGATCTACCTGGTGCCTGTCATTTTGCCTGAGCCTGCACCACAGGTTCTCCCTGTTGGATACCTTTGCTTTACCTACTCGTGTGTAGGGCATATACTTACCCTTGTGAGGCTGGGCTCTCTGTGCTTCTCTCTCACTGAACTGCATCTCTTCTGCTACATTCTGTTTTCCAGTGGGCTGTGATTTAAAAATCTTGTGATTTAAAAAGCTTGAAGGGAGTTCCCTCTATGTGCTGTAAATGGTTTGTATATAGGAGCAGAGACACTGAGGAAAAATGTTTGCAGATAATGTATGGCAAGAGTTTTGTTGCTTTTCGCTATGCTTCAATTAACTATGTCACCTTGTGGAAGATGTCTCTGCAATGCCGTGTGATTGGAGTGTTTCAGACTGGAGCATGGAATTTGGAAATGGTGACATTTCAAAACAGTGGGTCCTACCAGGTAATGAGAAGGGTTGCCAAGTATCCTGGGCGCCTCTCAGCTGGGAGTATACTGAGGTGTTCTACTATGCACAGAGCGAGGGTTTCAGAGTTTTTAATTTAATTTTTGCCATTTAAATATAAAACCAGAAAGATTCCCTGTTCTGTGTGGGTAAAAGATAGGATTTTGTAGAAATTGTCTTCCTGACTGCCAGTTCATGTGGGTATATGTCTAAAGGAATATGTGTGAATTCAGTCAGTCCAACAATAATTAAATATATAATTAAAATAATTTAAAAAGAAGAGGTAAGACTTGTAAAATTAGTACTCCTCTTTTCCAAGAAGTTATCCAATTAATTTCTAGATGAAAATTTATCCATCTGGCTTGCGAAGACTATAAAATACATATATATAAATATAATATATGTATGATTGTAGTTAAAAAATAACTAAGGTCCAGTTTTTAATGACTATTGCTTAATATCACAACCATTCTCTTGTTTCTTTTTCTTTTTATGGCCATTACGGGGGGATGTGAACTGCTGCCTAATTCAATTTTTTTTTTCATCTCCAAGTGCCTGGGAGGACCTGTTTCTATTGCAGGGCCACTTCCCACCTTGGTTGTGAGAACCTTTCGGGATTGGTTTTGGTGTGTGGCCTTGCAAATTCTGGTGTCAAAATGAGAGCAGGGGGCTGCGAACAGCTGAGGCTGGCACAAGGCTGCAGAGCCAAACGTGTTAATGCAGCTTCAGTGGAGCGACAGCAGTGAGTTACCAGATCTGGCTGAGAACTTTGTCATCTGGGTCAATTTCTATTGATTTGCTGTTTGGCTGCAAGAATGAAGTGTGGGAAGATGGTAGCACCGGCTCCTCCTTTCCCTGCATAGATCAACTTCAAGTGGTTGTTCAAGCATGGCCTGTTCCAGCTGTGAGGAAAGTGGTTTCGGAGTATGGAGAGGTGTGAGACACGGCGCTGGGTCAATGGTTAGCTCACTTCGCTGAGGACTGTTGTGCAAGTGCTGCCCCTCCCGTGCGCTTTGATCCTCGCTGTTTTTGGAAGAGTTATGGCAGTTATCCATTTACTCCTGCTTGCCCAGTGATGTTGGAGAAACAAAAAGCAGTGATTATCTTCCAAGGTTATTGTAATGTGAACTTAATTTGAACTTAAGTGGGCAGCTCCATCTTTACCTCTCCGGTTTCTTTTCCTTCCCATAAGTGTTATTCCAAACACTGTGCTGCTCCCTGTAATAATCTAAACCTTCATTGGCCTGCTAGATGGGGTGGCAAATGACCTCTCTGAAGAGAGTTTGTTGTGATTGTCCGTTCCCAAGTAGTATCCTTTCTGGTGGGTTGTTACATACGAAAGGTTAGCATGCGTTTAGTGCTGGAGATACATTTATATATATAACACCATGCATGCATATACATACATGCACACACATATATAAATATATAATATGTACACAAAAGAATGCAGTACTTAAAAAATTAATTCTGATTTGCTAGAGCAGAAGATTATTAACTTATGTACCTAAAAGCAGGACTCGAAGGGACTGGAAACACATCTAATTGCTGTTGTGTGCAGAGAAGGGCTTTTTGCTTCCTCTGACTGTATTCTACTGCTCTGCTCCTGCTGGGAGCTCTGGCATGGTCACAAGTAGTGTTCCCACTTCAGCTGTGTGGGGCTGGGTGTGGTTTGAAAACATTGCTTTCTTTTTGTATTCTTTGTTTTGAAGATAGACAAAACCACTGCCTGGGTAGTCTAAAGGTTTGTGGTGATATTTGAATCAATGTTGTATTCTGCAGGAACTTTTTCATGCAAATAAGTGTGTGTTTGACTCAAGAACATAAGCCAATTACATTTTTAGGTGGTTTATATCCTTGTTGGCTTCTGCTTTCCTACATTTTTCCTAAACCACTCTCATATATGTGGGAGAGGAAACAGCTCCTGAGTGGATGCAGCTAATAACTTTGCATATTAAAGAAAACCAATCCCAATCCTGATGAGACTGATACTCAAGGGTTTGTGCCACTGTAGCAGGTGAATGAATTGTGACTCCCATCTGGACATTTTTGTTGTTTTGAATACTCTTCTCTGCCCCATAGATTCGTGATCCTATCAGCTGTCCTGCAGTGGGGCTGACATCTGACAGAGGCAAAAGGACAGCTGTGGGCTACAGTAGCTTTTGTCTTCAACTTCCCCATCCCAGAAATAGGTGTGTGTGTAGGATTTCTAGTGAACTCTTTATCATCCAGTATTTCCTGTATTGTTTTATGTCATGCCTATTAAATGACAGTGATGAAGTACTCCACTTGCTTGTGGTTTTCATGTCAATAGCAGCTCACTAGTGCCTAGAGAAATTACCATGCCTCTTGTAAATACCCTATTCTTGTTGGTTTTGCCCTCTTTTCAGTTTGTGCTCTACTCCAGCTTGCAGAGGCTGTTCTCTCTGTTCCGTTCTCCAAGGAAGCCCTTCCTTTGGCTCTCTGTATCTGTGTCGGTTCTTACACCTGTCACCCAGAGTAGAAAGCTCACAGGAGCCTCTGCACAGTCACTGTCATGCTGCGAGAGAGGCAGTTTGCGGGCTCAGTTACTGGAGTCCAGCCACATGTCTGCAGGAAAGTGGGAAGGAGATGTAAAAACCCAACGCTGGCTGGTTTTTGTACCATTTTATAAGGTACTTGTTCCTATTTGACAAACAGCTTTGTTCCATAAACCTGCATACACCTTTCAGTGTAATGTGCGAGCATCTCCTTTTGAAACAGCAAGCCTCACGTTGGTGCAAGACCTCCCAAATAACACCTGTGGGAGATAATCCTTCTTTACTTATTGTGTCAAGCTGTAAGTCTGGTGAATATCAAAGCTGTGCACACAGCTCTGGCTCTGATGTGAAGAATTTCACATTTCATAACAATTCATAAAAAATTGCTGCAGGCCTGAGCCATGTAGAATCAAGTGAGGTAGAATGGATGAGGCTATTTTAGAGACTGCCATGATCATAGAGATTTGAGGGATGTGCTGTGCCTCCTGTTTGCACCACATGGAGGACCTGTTGTTGAAGCACAGGATCTCAGTAATGTTATTGAGACTGGAGTACAGGGCTGAAATTTAAATAGACTGATGATTGTTGCTGCCGTATGAGTTAGAAACGTACTGTAAAGTCTTAAGTACTTTATGCTGAGAGTTGGTGGGGCTTCTTTTTTGTGTCTGTGGAGGTGTATCAGAACTCCAGTGAATATTGCTATTTAAATCTTCTTAGTGCACTAGGGTCACATTTTCATTGGTGCTAAAAGGCTACCTTGTTCTTATCTGCCACTCTAACATGTCCTTAAAATGACTGCAGGTGATATTTATGGAGCAAGGTAGAACACTTTTGGTGTAGCTGGGTTATCAAAATTGTTCAAGTGAGCCGTATTAGACTCTTAGCTTGAGGAGTTTGAAGGACTTTATAAGATGGAAGGATGGACTTTGCATTGTGGATGGGATTGGACTTCTGTATAAATGATGATGAGAAAGAGAAACCTGTAGTTTTTGACAGAACAAGAAGGACTGGAATACACACATTTGTTCATAAAGCAGAAGGTGTTTAAGAATATAAGCTTAAAAAAGTGAGAGGGTAGTCATATTTTGTCTGAAAAAGACCTGCCTTGTTTTTTATTCCATCTCCATCTTTCTTTCTGGGAACATACTTTTCTGCAGTTACTGTTATCAAAGGGCCGCTCTTGTCATTGTTTCACTCTGTTTTGTTAGTAGAACTTTAGTTCAAAAACTTACTACCTTGGAAAAAACAAACACAAAGGCAGACCAAAACAAACACCCATAAAGTTGTTTCAGAATTCACAGAAAACACACTGTGGATCGATTATTCAGTGCCTTCCCTCTCCCTCATCCACTTCCTGATGTGTTATTAATTTTGCATGAGCCCTGTGCTTAGCCCTTCGTGCACTTAGAGTATAGAGCGCAAAGGCTTTCAGCACTGTAAATGACTGGGCACTTGCTACGACCCTCTGCATAAGAGCAGATCCTGTTGACTTCAGTGGGACTCACTTGTTGGCAGCTGCATAATTGTTTTTCAGACAACGTAGGTTTAAAAAAAAAAAACACAAGAAAAAGGGAGGATGTGTGAGAAAGCCCAAAGAGGTTCCCCAAACAAAACACTGAAAAGTTGTTCAAAAGAGCTGGAGCAATTACTTCAGTTGCCTAAGCAGTTAAGACCTGTCCAAAAGGGTGATAGAGTGGTCTAACCAAAAACTCTGGTAGAGAACAGTCGAGCCTACCAGGGAGTGTTCCTGCTCCTTTGTGTTTCATGGCAAGGGTCTTGCCTGGCCATCCATTGCATGATAACTTCCCTGCACCAACACGAGCTCTGTGAGACTCTAATACTTGGAGCGTTGAGAGAACTTAGCTGATGAAAGACACAGAGTTCATCCTCAGCAAGCAATTGTCACTGTGTTCTCTCTAATTGTAGAGTGGCGGTGTGCTTGTACGAAATAGCTTTAAATGTGCTGAAATACGTGCAGAAAACAGTGGTTTCTGCAGGCTGTGTGCCTTGCTACGAGTCCGGGCAGCAAGCTGGTCACTGCTGACATTTTTTATAAGTAGTGATTCACAGCACTTCATTGAGTACTGAGTCTTGCTTTTGCCAGGCATGTGCATAATAACAGCAACTTCATGATACATCTGTGTCTGAGGGAGCTGCTAATGCCCAGCTCTGAAGCACCGCTACTGACGTGCTCTTCCAGCAGCCACATAAGGAATCTCCACATTTTATTAATGGCATCTGAACTTTAACAACAGCTTAGACTAAAGATAATGGCTTCTGCATGAAATATGTTTTATTACTGCTAATGGTGTCTTATCAAATAAGCTAGTGTGTCAGATAAAAGAATTTCTGTAAACATAAAAGAAACTGTGTGTATAAATCATGCCTAAAAATCAATTTACAGCTGAATGGGGACTGAACATCTTGGTCTAGTTTTGTTTATGCTTTGGTGATTGATAGAGGAAAAAGTAAAAACTGTCTCTCTAAGTGCGGAATTTGATGAAATTGCATTTATTTCCTACTGTTGGATTGTTTCAGCACTTTGTGGTAAAGCGATATGAGTAGGCAGCTATAGTTTGTGCTAGTACCAATGGTTTCAGTACTGTTCAAAGGAAACAACAAGAGCCACCTTTCTTTTTACCCTGAGCAAGGCTTTAAAGAAATGTGAAACAGATTCTAATTGATGGTTTAGAAAAAATAAATGGTCAAGGTTAACAATCCTTGCTTTTAGATTCATCATACCACCAAGTGAGAGGAAGAACTTTAAGCGTTGCACTGAATCCTTAATCTGCTACATTGTCACGTACCTTTCAATGAAACATTAACCTCCAGAGCCAAAAATTGCTCCAAGGTTTTGGAGGAGAGTGCTGAGCCTTGCCTTCTGACTAGATTCAATGCGAAAGAGTTCCCTAGGGGAAAGAATCTTGCTCTTATTTTTCCCTCTAGTGTGTGAAGAAACAATATATCAATGCATCTACTGCTCTTATTAAACAAGTTGAAGTGTTAATGGTAAAGAAGTGGAAAAATGTTTCTTTAAAGATCCTATAGTCTGGATTTCTGTTACATTCGTGTGGATGGATAATTTAAATACATGGAACAGGTTTGTTTGTTTTAAAATATGTTTGGCAGTGTTTTGTATGGTGTGAAAGATGTGATAAAAGGGCATTTTTCATTAATCTTTAATTGTCAGCTGGGGTCCCATACAGTCCAAAGATAATTTGGAGTTTTGATGGTTTTGTCCCAGAGGGCATTTGAAGACGGCGTCTTTGCCAGCTAAACCAACTTAAAGCCTGTGTAAGATACGGCTTCGTGGACCAACTGGGAGGCTGGTGAAGAGTGACGTAAGAGGAGAACAATTTCCCTCTGGGAAAGATGTGAAGGGGAATCATTTTGCTACTGAAACACCGCACTGGTTTACCTGCTTTGACTTAAAGCCATGTAGGGTTTTCTTGTGTGAGTGGTGCCCATGTCAAACACCAATCCTGCAATTAGTATTTGGCATAATTAGTAATTTCTATGGACCGACCCAATCTGAAAAAAACCCACCTACTCTGCACTGAGCAATGTCCCTTGGGAATATTTTGTCTTAATTAGCTCAAGTCTGTGGACACATTGTCATTTCCATATTGTTTTCAAAGTCTGATACCTTTGATCAACCGCAGGCTGAGTTAGGAAAACCTAAGGTATGAAAGGAATGTTGAAATCTGCAGAGCTACAGTTACTACAGAAGTTATGGAAATGAAACCATTAAGACCGGTCTGGTATGACTCAGTAGGAGTTTGTCAGGAATGGTATTTCTACTGTGCTTTGCTGAAGGATAATAAAGCTGTGTTTTTTTCCTTTCTCCCTTGAACTTTGGGATGAATTATGTGTCTAGTGAAAATTCTTTCTGGCTTAACCTGAGATAAGGCCAGCAGTTTGTATTTCATGGTCCGTAAACTGTTACAAAATTTCAAAATGGATTCTTAGTGTTCACAATGAGAGTAGGGTGAGGTTTATGTATTTGTTATTTGCGCAATGTTCCTAACAAATTATAATCATCAGTAAAGTAACTGGAAGCAAAAGGAGTACATCCTCCTGAGTTTCAAAGGTAGTACTGGAAGTAATTTTGTGAGTTTATTAAAGGTAGCTCTGAAATTTTCAAGAAATTACGTTACTTTAATGAAAATATATAGCATTAAAACATTGTTTTAAATTCAGACATACTACACTATTAATCAGTTCCCTTAATATGGGTATTTTGCATTTAAAATAAAAGGGAGTGTTCTTGGATTTGGATAGGATGCAAGAATGAAAACTTGCACAGGGCTAGACAGAAAGTTGTTTCGAAGCTTTTATGGGTCATGTGCTGTGAGGTGTTCTAGTCTTTTCTGTCTGACATCTAACATTATGTTTGGATTGAAGCATTTCCTCATATAGAAAGTAACTAAAATAAGGTGTCACTGCCAAGGTGGACCTCAACCTTTATAGAAGGGCAACCAAGAGGCCATACCTGTGATCATGCTGGACTAGTCAATAGGTCTGTTTAAGGTAAATATCTTCAGAAAGTGGCCAGTGGTAGAGAGCTGGCGAGAAGTGTAAGAAACAAGGCAGGTACATGGTGATAAATCTTAGGGAATATGCTCTGAATGCCCAGCCTTTCAGATCCAGAATTAGTATCTTTGTACTTGGTATCAGTATATGATTTTTTCTATGTGAATTTATCTGGTTGATCGTTGAATCTGTGATTTTCTGAAGTAAGTGACATCCAGTTGTTAGCTGTACCTTTTTTCTGTTAGTATTGGCTTACTTTGGGAGAGGGGGAGTTCCAGCAGGCATCTAATAAAGCATTCGGCAGCTTGGAGTCAATTAACTTTCATGTTCATCTGCTTAGCTTCTGTGAAACCACAATGAAAATCCTGCATTTGAGGAATGTAGCTTGAAACACCTTTTATCTGCTCCCTGCTGTACCCTGCCCCTGGCTTTTCCACACAATACCATTAAGAAACAAATTTTGGACACCTTCCTTTTCAGTGGTTCAGATGGTTGAATTACAAATGTAGGAGGCGTGTAAAGTCAAGTGAGTGTACCAGTCCAAGGCAACTACAGCTGGATGTCACAGATGAAAAAGCTTGCTGCTGGGAAGAGGAGCTTTAAGTTTCCAGATGGTGACCTAGTTGGATCTTTACACAGCTCCTCCAGTTACAATGAAATAACCATTTTCAGCCCAGGCCACGTTTAACAGTAAAACATATAGTTGGCAGTTTTTATGTAGGATTGCAATTCCTTGCGGTTCTGCCCTTTTTCATCCTCTCTTTCCCATGCTTCCCAGAATGAAGAAACATGCAAGCCTAAACTCCCAGAATCCTTATTTAATTTTGCCATTGATTATGGTGCATCCTTATTAAGTAATAAAATAGTAAACAAGAGACAAGAATTCTGTGATGGGCAGAGGAATCTGAAGGGTGTTCTGAGGCAGACACCAGACTATGCCTTCCTTTGATTACTATTTTGGAAGATTCCAGTAATTGGTTGGAACATAAAAGGTCAAATGTAGCACTTACCTGTTATTTTGTAAGGAAAGGTGTAAATTTCCTTTCTTGTCTGGGTCCCGAGAAAGCTCCTAAGCAAACGTGTGTCTTATGGGCGGTGCTGCCTAGGCCGTCTGTGAAGCAGAGACCGGTGTTGTGCTGAGAGTACAACCCTGAGGGCTTGCAAAAGGTCAGTCAGTGGCCAGGCAGTGGAGTGGAGTCATTGGTGCCGTGTAAGCGTGACATCTGGAAGGTTGTGTTGCAGCCCAAGCAAATTTGTTAATCAAGGCAAGTTTATAAAAGTCATCTTACCTTATACCACAGCATTGGACATCTGATAAATGAAATGTGAGACTTTTCTTGTTTATTTGCATAGGCTCATGGGAAGGAAGGAAGAATGTGTCATGGATGGCGACTAGTATTTACTGGCTGACAAAAAAGAGGGAGGCAAGAGAGCAACGTAACTCAATGGCATGATCAGACCCTTTAAGGCTAGGTGACCATACAGAGACTGACTTCAGATTTAAGCTAGTTTACTAGGCTTGAGAATAAGAAAAAAAAGCTTTCAGAATTCTAAGACTTTTTGTTTTACTTAGAAATAATAAATGAGTGCTTCTGAATGCCTTTGTAAGTTCTTATTCCCAGGGCTCAGGTCCATGATCTGATCCCCTTGAGAACTGGATTTCCAGGTAAAGAACTTAGTCTTGCTGCTGTAGGAAAGCTTAAAAAAAAAAATAGAAAAAGAAAAAGGCCTGGGAAAACAGTTTGATAGCTGTTCATCTTGAAATCTGTTTTATTTGCTTCATGGGGATCTATTTTGGAAGTACTTCAATGCAGAGTTGGACAATGGATCACAACACTTTAAGGCTTAGCGTTTAAATGTGTGTTACTTTGGTTGGTTGTTTTGGTTTTCTTAAGTTTTTAGGTGTGTGGTTTTTTTGGGAGGGTGGGTGATTTTGGGGTATTTTTTTGTTGTGATATATATGTGAAATACTTAGATTAATTCCTGTTTTCTTGACAGCAACAAAGAGTTGTTCCCTCTCTGCCTCATCCTTGTTGCTCACTGTATAGTTGTGTTCTGCATCGTGCCTTGATCTTGCATATGGTAGATTCTACTGAATGAGAAATAAACCCATCCTGCAAATTGAATTTAATGCTATAGGCTAGCTCTACTTCCCAAAGTGTAATTGCTAGAAAACGGTGGATTTTTCTAGCATTAATAAAATCCACTGTGAGCAGTGTATGTTAGCATGTTTACTTTTATGTATATATACAGGTATGCTTGTGTGCATGTATATGTATATATTTTAACTTTTTTTTCCTGGTTCTGTGTTTTCACTTCTGCTCCATACCAGTACTGCTGAAGCTCATGTAAGAGGACAGCTTTTGCGCTTGCCAGCCAGAATCTGTTTTTGCAGTGAGGGGTCCCTGCTGGGGAAGCCTTTCTTTTCCTGCTCTTTCTTCTCTCCGCAGGGTAGCAGGCATAAGGACTGCCCTCCCGTCTGCTCTGCTGACAGCCGCGCCTTCTCTGCTCTGACTGCAGCAGCTGCTGCTCCTCAGCCTGACTGAGAGAGCATAAATTAAAATACAAAGGTCTCCTGTGGCCACTCTTGGCTGGCAGTGCAGTGGCAGATCAGACCTTCCTACATCATCTTCACTTGACTTTCTTCTTTTTCTCAAGAATTTCCTCTGCATTTGTCTCAGTCACAGTCTTTTGCCACTGGGCTGAATAGACGCAGCAATCCAGTAACTCTAAATGTTTTATGTACTTGTGTCACTGGAGCAGTTTGCAGAGGAAAGAATCGGCAATGTGGGTTTCACCAAAAGCTGAAGTCTTTCTGTTTTTCATGCTGCCTGGAGAAGATGGACTATCTGTGTGCTTTCCATGGCTGCTGAAGATCCAGGGCTAATTCCTGTTCTCATCTCCCCACGCAGTCAGTGGGAGTGTTAGAAACAGCAGAACCGTTGTGTTGCCATTGTGTGTGCGACTGAGGGCACAGCAGTGAGCGCGAGTGTTTTCTCCAACGGGCTTTTATTGTTCTGCAGCCTGGTGTCTTACAATGCTCATACTGGGGGTCTCAACCCCAGAGGGTGGAGAGGGAGCTACTTAGTGGTGGGATGGAATGCCGTGCCACAAAATTGGCTATGTGGAATTCCTCACCCAACTGTGGCTTTTTTTTGTGAGGGGATTGTTTTGTTTTTGCCCTGTGCTTGTCTGACATAGCAGATGTTTTTTGGCTCAATGTGCTTAAATATGAGGACCCTTCTTTGTAGGTGGTAAGTGGTGAGGATGATGGTGATTTTTAATTGTTTTATTAAAGTAACTATGTCTGCTTCCCCTGCTTTTTCCTGCTTTAGACCCTGCAGGCTGGTTTGGCTTATTGGGTATTTGGCTCATGCCAATGGCATTGAATATTCTTTTGTAAGAGTGCTCACGTTTTTGCTAGTCCTCTTATCTGTCTTATCTATTTCGGTTGGAGTCTGAATTCCAGCACCTTTGTGGGAAAAAATTAAACTGACTAATATTTTGAGTGTTTGTTTTTTATTTTTTTAGCCCTTCTTGACATATCTTTATTTTCCTTTTTTTTTTTTTCTCCCCTACCATGGAATGCAATGTTAAAGTTGCATCCTCTTGTGTTGTAGCTTCTGTCATGTAGGGTTTGTCTTCAGGGCATTGTCAGGATTGGAAGGCAGCCCTAAGAAAAAGCATTTCAGTAAATGATTCATTTTTAGTCTCTGAAAATCATGTAAGGCACGAGAATCTGCTCTTTTTTATTTCCATTTGTATACTTGTCAGCTAGTCCTCAATGCAGGTTTGTTCTGGTCCTCTTCTTATTTTATCCACTGCTCTCTAGATTATGGATGTGGAGGTTCTCCATGGTTTGTGCAATGACTGAATTGTTTCTCTTTAATGTAGATATGTTCTCTGTAAAATTCAGCAGTGAATTTTACAGGCTGAGTACCATTTCGTCATACTTACTAGTATTCCACATTGTGAAAGCCTAAAAGCAAAACATGCCTAAGCTTAGAACCTTTTTATCCGCAGTTGTGTTACATCTAAAATGTCTTGATTTCTATAATTGACTTTATGGATTTGGAGGGAGGGAAGTATCAGGACTTGCTCATGCTGTTCCTTTTATCATGCTGATTAGGCAAGTGAAAGCTACAGTGGTGGCAGGGCAAGCGGACAACATTGTGCAAGTGAACTGTTATATGAAAGCAAAATGCACACGTGATGAAAAATGTGTGTGCCCTTTTTCTTCAGTAAGTTTGCTGCTAGTAGCAGGTGCAGGTGAAGAGTTGGCATCCTGGATTTCCATGTCACATACAGCAGCATGAGTGGGAAAGCAAGTGGCTGTGCAGCATCCACGCTGAGGTGCAGAGGCAGAGTGCTTCTGTAGCTGTTGGTAACTCTTCCCCAGTAACTCCACCCAGCTGGTACAAACAATAGTGGGTCTGTGATGGGAACTTGCCAGCCAGGGATTGCATTGAATAAACTGGTCTCTCTGTTAGCTGCTCTTCTGGAGAGCTGTTGTAACAGTGTTGACTCTTCCTTTCTTTTTTTTACTCCTTTTTATCTTAAGCAGTGAGCTTTCTACAGGGGGAGAATGAGAAGTATTCTGTGCATTGATTTGCTGTTTGTCTGCTTAATTCTGATCAGTTCAAGAATATTTTGGTACAAAGAGTCCAGGGCGTGGTGAGACTACCCAAGAAGTTTGCTAAGGACACATAAAGTTAATTGCAGGAATTTCACCATTCCTGTCAGCTGATGGTGCTCACTTTTTTTTTTTTGTTCTGAAATGGTATCATCCTTGAATACATTTTTGTGAATCACTGTCACTTGACTTGCTTGTGGGTTCAGAAGATTGATTTTTGTGTAAAGCTCCTCCCTGTCCTTTCCTGGCTGATTAAATCATATTTCTTTTGAACTTTTGGCATATCTTTGTGTTTGTGTTATCCTTTAAAGGCGAGGAAGAGGACCGAGAAGCATATGTACATCCTCTCCACATTTAATACCCTAACTGAAAAACGGACATGACGAGTTCACAAGGGCACTTTTGATGTTTGTGCTGCTCTCTTCTGCAGGCAGGAAAATAAGCAAATGGGGGCAGTAGCTAAAATACTTGGTAGACTGTGATGGCTTACTATCACCCTGTGATTTGCAAAGACTCTAGAAGCAATATAAGTAGCATTGGTGATTTATTTTTTTCAGGCAATGTTCTTTCCACCCTCAGTTATAACCAGTGCACTTTAATTACAGCTCCCTGTCTAATATGAGCTGAAGAGGCTCAGTGTCAGAGAGGGAGGGCGGAGCAACAGTGCAGAATTCATTGGCCTGGCACTGGTGTGATTCAGCTGACAGTTTTTATGCTTGCTGGCATGGCCCTTTCACAACATGAGATACTTTGTTCGTTTGTTAGTATTGTGCTGGGTGATTACCATGCTTTCAAAACAGGCTGATCGTCAGATTTTGGCTTTTTTTACACTCGGTTGGGGTTGACCACCCTGGCCTATGTACTCCTGTGGGTCCTGTAATAATATAAATAACTGTGCTTCTCGTTCTGACCAAGTAGATGTTTGAAATGTCATTTCAAGTGTAACAGTGAAGAACACATTACTAAAAAAGAATGAGGCATGCAGCTGTTGGGTTGTTTTCTTTTTTGACACTGACCTGCTTAATCTTCCCAGGACCTTACATTTTTTCATGGAAGCTTGGGAAGCAACTGCTGATACATTACCTTGAGGACATTGAAAAGTATTGTTCAAAAGGGTAGTTTGTTCTGTTCTGTTTCCTCTGCTTCCTACAGCATTGAGGCTTGGCCTGGTTTCTGTGTTAGGAAGCCAATTACTCTGACTGGGTCTCTCTTATAGGCTATATACAAGCACAGTGAAAACTTGCCCAGAATTTGGTAAGGTTTTGGGCTGAACTGGTAGGCTTTGGTTTGGTGTGGCTTGCTGTTGTCAGTGCTTTGGTCAGAATTGGGTAGGCAGTGCAGATTGCCTAGTTACAATACACTTGCATTAAGAATATTTTTTTTGGCATTAAAACAACATGTATGTTCATGCTATAAGTTAAGTCCTTTCTTGCTGATCTTGCATTTGTTCTTAAAAGGCACTGTCCTTCAGAGGTACCTGTGGAAAAATAGAGATCATTTAGTTTTAAATAGTTACTGAAAAATTAATCCCGTACTCCAGAATATAATGAGTTGTGGATTCTTTGCTCCATTGAGTGAAATATGACTGGTGTGACCTACTTTATTTGCATATTTAACATACTGGATACTTTTTTTTTTACTTGTTTCCTGGGAAACAAATGCCCTGGTATACTAGAGAACAGCTATTGTATGGAGACTGCTGCCTATCTGAGCATTGTTCTTTTGTAGGTGGAAGGCTTTAAAGGGGAAAGAGCTGGAGTTTTCAGAAACATCTTTATTAACCAAAATAGCACAAGGATGTGTTTCACTCTGCTGTGCAACCCCTCAATGTATTTGTATTTTTCTCAGTAGGAGTATCTGTGTTGTAATGGCTTATCTAGTAAAACTGCTGTATATGTTCACATTGAAGGCATACCAAAAGGAGTTGAATGAGTAACTAATAAATGGTTGTTCTTGTCATTCTTGCTGAGCACCGCATAGATGCATATTTCTAAGTGTTTTATTTTGAATTACTGGAATGGAAACAATAATGCAGAATTTGGCATTTAAGTAGACTTTAGGAAGTAGTATTTTTGTTAGTAGAGTAGGTAAAGAGAGGGACGGGAAACAGTTCACTTTTAAATGTAAAAATTGTCTCAAGTTTGTTTTGCTGCTGACTTTATTTTTTAGCCCAATGTTTATTGTTGCAGCATTAAAAAAATAGGTGTGGTTGTTGCAATGTTAGATTTGAAGCTGTGATGCTGGAATGGTGTTAGGATTGGTAATGCTGAATCTTACTAAGTGGTGAACAAAAACTGGCTCACTGGTTGAATTGTCTGGTGAACTAACGAGTGGTTGGGAGACTTGTTGAGTTTTGAGAATACTGAGCACATTGGAGGAGAAGGAATAAGGGGGCATCTGTGAGCTTTTGGTAGTGTGGGACAAATAGGGATGAGTTCTTAGCTTTGAAAGTGCTGCATGGTTCCCCTTTGGTCTTTCTACGCTGACTTCAAGAACTCAGGTTAGGACCAATGCTCAACGGTGCAGGTAATTACAGCTGCATCTCCGGTAATCTGTGATTTATTCTGCTGCTTCCAGACTGCTTGAACGGAGTGTGTAGCGTGCAGTGCCAGTCTCTCAATGCACAGCACTGGTGCCTGAGTTGTGTGCTGCCAGGGCCTGGTGCTTGTTATTCTGATAATTTTCTCTTCTCTTAGTCCGTGGCATGTTGAGAAGGGAATAGTGGCAGGATGAGAGAAATCCATGTAGCTCTGCAATTCCTTGCCAGGGCTTTATTTTGTGGTGCCTTTATTCAGCCCCTTGCTGAGGGAAGGAAAGATAGCTGACAATAGCAGTGTATGATCATGAGCTGCCTAGAAAGGGGAGCAAAAGAAGGGGATGTGCTGTGGAGTGGAGCTTGTTCGTTTGTAATTGCCTGGGGGTTTGAGATTCAACAGGTAATTTTGTCCATATTTGCCGGTAGTAGGGATATAATGCATACTTTTTGCATTCTTTGTGGGTTAGAACTTTCAAAAAGCTAAATATCTTTTGATGTTCAGCTGCAGTGAAGGCCTATGCTTAAGTGCAATGTTTTTGTTTGTTCTGTAATTAAAAATTTGGAGGTTTCGAAGTAAGACTATGCCTTCAGTGCAAGAACTGCAGGTGAAAGGAGAGTGCAGCAGAGTGAAGACCTAACCAAGTACATCTTCAACGGTCTAGAATCTCATCCATATGGTAGTAGCAAGGCTTTCTAGATCATAAAGCCGAAAATCTGCGATGCTTGACTCCTCCTGGAGGCTGGGGAGAGCTCTTTTGGGCTCTGCCCAGGAGGGGAGTTGCTCTTTGTGGCTGCCGCCTCAGCTGTTCCTGGTTATTAGTTGTGCAGAATGCGAAGGTGGTGAGCTGCAGAGCTTTTGGTACAATCACAGCTCTGTGAAAGTTCACCGTTCACTGTCGCAGGGACACACAATGTGTGTCAGTGTTCATGTGTGACCTGGTGAAGTTCAGAGCACTAGTATATGTCATTTGGGACACATCTATACATTCCTAAGTTTAATTCTCCAATTCACCTGATTAGTGATGGGAAAGTGGCAGTACAGTCATCTTCATACTGCCTTGCAAAGTCAAGGCATAGAAGGCTATCAGGTCTAACCATAAACTTAATTGCTGGAAAGTCCACCTCTAAACCATGTCCGTAAGTACCACATCTACCCTATATTTTGTGGTGGATTCCTACAATAGCACATGCTTTGTGAAGGGAAAGAAGTGAGGATTTTTCTTACGAGAAAGCTCTTTTTGGGGTAAGGGGGAGGTTCAGATTCTCTGTGGCGAGTTCTGCAAATGGATCAGATGATCATCTTCCCAGGTGCTCATCATGTAGCTTATCCAGTAGTTTTGCCTAGTGGAAAGAAAGTAGGTAGCTGACATTGCTCTGGATGTTCAATACCAACATCAACTGCTGTTCATGAGTACCTGTTCCTACTTGTGCTTGGTCAAAAAGATGACTGACTGCTAGTAATGAAAGATTTTACAAGTGTTTGAACTCCACACATGCCAGCTTTTCTGACTTGAGAGTACACTATAGCACTGCACCTCTTCACTGTTTACCAGTAAACTTGATCAAAGTAAACTCAAATTTGGAGACACAAGCATTGTTTAACAATCTCTCCAAGTAACTGATTCAAGTTCTTGTGAAAGCAGTTGTAGGTGATGTGGTCTGGACCTCCTGCAAGAGCTGTGTGCCAGTGGAACTGCTGATCTTCTTATCCGACTTTGTGCACATAAAATAAGACTTGCTCAATGGATAGACTCAGTAATAGGCAAACAATTTCAGGTTTCAACACAAAACATAAAGGAACCCTGGTTCTCACAGAGTTAAGGCATCTAAAGTAGATTTTCACCTCTGAGGTCTGGAGAGAAGGAGAGAAAAAAAACCAGATCTAGGCGTCATAGATCTCTTGAAGTTAGTAACTGAATGGAACTGTCCCTTTGCGTGTTAAATACTCCGCATGTGAATGAATAAATGATTAGTGAGAGGTTGCTGGTTAGCTTGCTCTGTTCCCCCAGTGATGGTGGGAGAGTCTTTGGGAGAACTCTGTGCCTGGCTATTCAGTTATTAACCCCCATGAATGCAGCAACTAAAACTGCACAAAATGGAGAGGCCAAGCATCTAGGAGGGAAGATCTTGTAATTTCAGCTGGGATTAAAGCCTGCGAGCAGCGACCCTGGCAAATTTTGCAACATGCCATGTTAATTTAACCGTAAGAGTCCCTGTTCTATGTGAACACATTAGTTAACACTGTTACAAGCTGTTTTCTTTGAAAATGCTGAATGCCCTCCCCAAACCCAGTGCTTACCTTGGCTGCCTTTCTCCTGGTCACTTTTTAAGAGAAGGTGGAAGGAGGTTCTCGTGAACAAGTGGCAGTTGCAAATAGGGCTGTAACTTCTGTCTCTTCATTAAGCATTCCCATCTGTTGGATCTGTAATACTTCTCTTTTTTCACTTAGTGTAGTTTTGCTGGATAGTACATGTCATGCACATTTATTGCTGCTCTTAGAGCATTTATATGTAGGTATAAAAACTCTGAACTGTGAGGTGCTTGTGTAAAGCAGTATTTGATAGTGTACACAAATGCAAAGTAAAGGCATGCTCTGCTGTGGCACAACTAAATGTGCCGTTTAGGGCAAAATCTCAATTGTAGAAAATACATGTGGAAATGTTTTAAGAGTTCATTACATAACTAAGGCATCTGATTATTGTTATTCAAACCTCTTCTCACAGCAAAAGCCAAAAACTTGTAGAGGAGTTGTCGTCGTGTGTTAGCATCATCCCAACTGTTCCACAGTGCAGTGTAAATCTCAAAGCAATGCTGATGCAGCATTAGAGTGCTTCACTCTTACTGCAAAGTTATTTCATTTAGTTTCACTATGCTTTTCATTATATTTTATGATATGAGCATACGAAATTTTCTTTTTTTTTTTTCCTTTTAGTAAAGAAATTCAGATTTGAAAATCTGGGGTAGATGTGTATGTAAAGTCACTCCAAATATCATTCTGCCTTGCTGCTTATTTTGCAGGATGATTTCCTTTACCTTTCCCTTTTGTTTTTTACCTACCATAGCTTGATAAGGAGAACCAAAATGGACTTCTGTAGGTTCCTTCCATGAGCTGTATTTGTAGCCTGCAACCTCAAGGACAATGAAGAAGCCAGTTGGACACTTAGAAGTGTAGGAAAGGGTATTGGAACATAATCACACTGAGTTTCTTAAATCTGTTACAATTACTCACCACTGCTAAAATTAGCTTTTGCCTAAGATTTTGGAAACCAGGTGCTCTGAGGAAATGAAACTGGTGACCAGCTAAAAGAGCAGTGTCAGGCAGTGGCTAGAGCTGTCCCAGGTTGATGTCAGCTGGCACTGGTGATGTGGGAATGCGTTCTCACAACAGCTGTAGTGCTGGAGGGTCCCTTGGTGTGGAGTGAATTGCATGTGGCAGTGCCTCCTGGGAAGGATCGCTTTCCTTACTGGGGTTCCTTCTAGGGTGTTGAAGGACATAGTGGTGATAGGAGAAGCAGAAGGTAAGGACTCTGCTCAAGTGTACTGGTTCTCTTTGTGTTCTTCAGCACTGCTCGCTGATATGTTGATCAAAACTTTTGTTCTGCTAAGTGCTGTGTGTGCAAAATAAATGCTTAAGTGTTACATCTAGATCATTGTCGAGTATGTTGTAGTGGCTGCAGAACACATCAGCAAGGGAGTAGTGGGGTGCAAATGACGCATCTGTTGTTTTAGTTCAAAGTACTTGATTATTAGGACTCTTAAGTTTCAAATTTTTGTATAGTAATAATACTATTTTTTCCTGATGCTTCCAGTTGCATTCAGTAACTTCTTGCAGAACAGAATAGAAAATCCTGTCTGCTTTAATGATGCTTAGTTAGTTTTGAGGAGCATCCTTTCAGAAAAATTTTGGTGAGTTTTAGCTATGTGTTATATGAAGTGACTGTCTTGGTGGCAAATTCTCCATCTGCTGGCAGGCAACACTGTTAATTGTACTGGTGTCTGTTGGTTCGACAGCTCTCTCAGCTGAAATGCTGAAATGATATAGGTTGCAAATGTATTGTCTTGATGTCTTATTTTGTTTCCTTTGAATATGACATAATTCATAGTTCCAGTTTGGAGAACAGCTAAAAAAAGTAGTGTCTTGAGGAGGAGGCAACCTCTGTGCCAGGGTGGAAGAGGAATGAGCATTAGAGGCAAGATCTGAGGCTTAAAAACTGCTGCTGATTTAAAGTTACTTGCATAGGCACAGACCAAACCCTGCCAGAAAGCACAGCAGTGCGTGAATACATATGACCCTGGAAAGGAAATTGGGATCTACTATAAGAGAATGTAGTAGAGGTTCGCTGTGGTGTTGTCAGTTTTCTGCTTGCAGGCTAAATGCAATGGTGCAGTGAATTTGAAATGGCAGAAACTTAAAAAGATTTCTTTTGCATGCAGATGTCAAACATCAAGCAATTATCACAAGTTTATTGAAGATTGTAATGGGAGTATTAAATCTGTTGTGCTTTGGTTGCTTTTTAGCTACCTGTAGTTCAAGCTTGTCCTCACTTTTTTTCCCCTCTCCATTTAATGCAAGTTGCTCGCTGCAGAAGTACATAATCATTTTTACTCTCAAGTAAATTGCTGTATATTAGTAGTTATACAGTGAGCTTTATTTTGGTCTTTGCTTCATTCCAGTGTATCATCAGTTCTTATACCATGTAAACCCCTGCATTTCAGCATTGTTTTGCAACCTGCTTTGACCTTTTTTAAAATGCAACTGGCATTTTTACCTTATACTTTAGAAATAGAGTTCAGTGATTAACCTGCAGAATAGCAAGTGTGATTTGGGTTGTTTTGACCTGAAATTTCTGGGATACCTTTTCTAGGATTATACTAGTGTTTGATTTTTCTTTTTCTTTTGCTTGCACAGTGACTAGTGCATGCATACTGCATGGGATAGGACAGGAAGGTTCTCTTACTTTTAGACCAGATTTGCCTTAGCAGAATTGCAGGGAAGAGGGAATTGGTGTTTTGAATTTGCTGCAGTGTAGATGACTCTACTGACACGTAGCCATGATCATGAATTAAGTGCATGAACATTGCCAAGAGAGAGGCTGTGTGGCTGCTGTGCTGCCCTTTCACTTTTATTGGCTGTTTGCGTGGGACTGTGGCAGCGCAACCTACTGGTGGGGACAGACGATCTTTGTGTTCTACCTGCACTTTGAACCTGGAGTGGTTGGCATTCATCTGTGTTCACTCACAAGTCATTCTCTTTTGCTTCCTTAATTAGCTGAGAACACTGTATTCCTGCCCTTTTCCTAGGGATATGCTTTTCCTGCAAGGACTTGAAATGAAATGCAACCCTATGCTCCTGAAGCAGCAGATGGAGAAATTCTTGTTGCAGGTGTTCTTTAGTCGTTAGCTGATCCATGAATTTGAGTTTCCCTTCAGGTATGGTTACATGTACTCCCATTGCCCTCACTAGCCACTCCCAGCTGTGCATGCTTTCAGCAGAGCTCAAGGAAAGAAGCAGCACTGCTGGGAAGAGTGATGTGATGGAACTTGTTTTTCGTATTCAAGAGCAGCAGAGCTACCTGCATATGAAAAGGCTTTTACAGTGAATGGGTTTTTCTCATCAGCTGGAGCGAGACTTCATCTTAACATTTTCTCCCAGAAGCTGTACTTCTGAGTTTGCTAGAAGTTGCTTTATTGTGTGAGTTGTATTGGCACTGATGCTATTGAAAGCCTATTTTACATGACAGTGTAGTAGTAAATTTAGGTGAATGCTTTTAAAACCTTTCAGAAGAGTTGAGATTCAACACTAATTTTTGCTTGGGTTGTGTTTCAAAGAAATTATTTTCTACCTTCTTTGAATAATCTGTAGGGAAACAAAGCAATTTAAAGATGTACAAACAGAAGCTCATCAAAATACATCTGCAGTAGCAGTGATAAATAATCTTTTTCTAACACTGGATTTGTTGCTGAATCTAAGTATTGTTCCCTGGTATTCAGTTGCTTCAGCTGATTTTGTTCATATACTAGAAATATTGCTGTGCTCCAGTCCTATGCTTATTGATCAAATTGGAGTGTCTGTATCAGCCCTGAGATGGAGCTTTTAATACAGAAGTCATGCAGCATCCATTTCCTTATTGTCTTGAGTGGAGCTGTCCCAAGCTGGCAGTCCTCAGACTTGCAGCAGCTTTGCTGTATTGTGCCAACACTGGCTAGGGAGAGGCAGCAGGCAGGGAAATAGGCTTTCCCAAGGGGAGGTTAATTTAAAATGCTTCAGAAATTATGCATTTCCAGAAAGGGATTAACATGGGGAAACTTAGCAAAGGTGTTTGAAAAAAGTGTATCAGTTTGCAGATGATCTTGTCTCTGGGTTTTTGTGTGTGGAAGTTTTTTGCCTTGAAAGTAGGCAGATCATGGCAGGTGGAATTATTTTAGCCCTTAGGTTACTGAACTGTAAGGTATTTGAAATATCTGCTTAGTTCAGTTCTTAAGATGTAACACTGTGGAGCAGTGCTGGATATGTAGTTATTCCCACTGTCTACCCTCAGCTTCAATACTATTGATGGAATCATAAACACTTAATATATAATCAGTTTGGATGATGAAACCTTGCCTGGTTAATTTGCCATTAGGTATTTTAAAGAGCTCTAAACAGAGAATGCTGAAGGTTGAGGAGGATTTAAAAAACTTCCACAACTTTTGCCTTTCTCTTTTCTCACTATTTGTGTGGTGAAGCCAAACAATTACAAGCTCATTTGAATCTGGAAGGACAGAAAGAATTGATGGAGATTTGCCAGAAGCATCTTTTAACAGAGTAGATTTTCTGATAGGAAACTGGTCGGTAGGTCTGGTCCATGCAGCCCAATGCTAGGAAGTAAATGGTCTCTTGGGGCCAAGTGTCCCAGTGCTGCAGCCAGGCTGATTAAATTGGGTAATGTTGGGGGATTGCCATGAGGGAACACATCTCCGCAGCCTGGAGTCAGGGAAGGGTAAAAGAGCCACTCTGTAGGTCTGTTTGACCCCCAGCTCTGTATTTGACACGGCAGGGCTTGTTGGGCTGAGCAGAAAGTGTGGCGTGAGCGCTGCGTGGGGCTGTGCCGCATGGTGCCAGTCACAGAAGCTGTAGTGTTTTGAGTCGATCAGGCTTGGATGGAAAGCACGGCAGGGAGCTTGAGAGGGCCTTGCTCACCCACCTGGGACAGGCTCAGGGCCCAGGCAGCTCCTGCTCCGGCCCTGGGATATGCCCTGCTAATTTCCTTTTGTTCCTGCGGAACAAAAATGGCCTGAGTGCTGTTGCCACACACACTGTCCTTCCTTCTCAATTGAGTGGACTGCTACTTTAAAAAATAATTATCACAGAATTAGCGAGCTGGAAGGGACCCACAAGAATCATGGAGCCCTACTCTTAAGTGAACAGCCTACATGGGGATGGAACGCACAAGCTTAGTAGCACCACCTGTGTGGCTACACAAAGTGCTGTGTAGCTCTCAGACCTGAAGCTGGTGACTTGTGACAGTAATTCTTCCCAGCAGTGGCTAGCGTGTGTGGACCTGTACAAAATACCTTTTGTAAATCCTACCTTAAGGCTCCAGTCTTTGACTGTTGTTTCTTCTCATTTAGATAATTTTGGTGCATTGCATTGCTCATCTTTTGTTTAAAGCTTTGTAGCCAATTTTCTGCACGAGGCTTAAATTTGCAGGACTTGTTATCAATTCTAACATGTTAATGGTTCAAGTATAGTGCCAAATCAACAGTTTGTTCAATTTTTAATTAGGATTTTTTTACATCTGACAGTTTTTTGTAATTGCGAGTCATTCTACAATTTTTTAAAAGATGAATTCAGATTACTTTAGTTTTTCAGTTCCTGAGGTTATTGCTCCTTCGTGAGCACCTGAAAAGAAGCAGCCCACTTCAGCTAGTTGTGCTATAACTGTCCTAATGGCTATGACAAGTTGTATTAACTCTTCTGTACTTAAGGGAGAAAATGGAATGGAAACACGGACTTGATGTAAATGGCTGGCTTTATTTGTTAAAACGTGTTTTGGTTTAAACGTTCACTTGTTTTCAGCAGCACTGTTAGCTTGAGCTTTTGATACATAGTTGTTTCTGAGGGCGCTTCAGTTGAGCACTACATACAGGTATAGGTAAAAGATTCTGTTTTGTGTTTTATATTGTATGTAATCTTGCTCTGGGAGAGTTCAGCTGGGTCTTCCATGCAGTTCCTCGATTCAGCCACTAATTTCGTTTTGTCTTGTTTTAGGTTTGTTGGGTTTTGTTTGTTTGGGTTTTTTGTTATTGTTTATTATACTGATATCTCAAAATAGCAAGGCTTATTTGTGACTACCAGCATAATTTGTGACTACTTGGAACTAATTTTTGAGGGAGGAGGAATGTATTGAGTTTTGCAAAGTCTTGGTCCTGTACCATGGCCTACCAGTGGACTGAAAGATGGTATTGCTGTGTGACAATTCTTGTACCACCACTCTTCAAACTTTTGCTGACCTCTTGTCAATAACACAGAGGAAGTAAGGTGCTAAATGTGTTATCTCCTCCTCCTTCCTCTGTAATAATTCTGAAGCCCTTCAGCCCACATCTGCAGTGTTTATTGGAAGGGAAATGAATATATACACCTTCGATCCTATCCAAACACCTTATCCAAAGGGATGGAGTAGGAACCTGCTGCAGAGGACCCTGTTTTGTAGAAAGGAACTCTTTGAGCAGTTAAAGTTCTGAGTTGTCCTCTTCCTGAACTTGAAAGAGGAGGGAAAACTAAAAAAGCTAAGAATAACTGAAATATCCCTTAATATTCAGATCCTAACTCTGTTGCCAAAGGAAAGCTGCAGCAAAGCAAGAGGCTAAGGTATGTATGACGAGTTACTGCAACCCGTGAGTTACCCTTGAGTCATTAGTTGAGCATGGGAGGAGGTGGCCTGGCTTTCGAAGGGAAGTGCTAGCAGAGCACTACTTGATATTTGGCGCTGACATATTCCCAGTGATATGAATAGACTTCTTATGTTGCAGCACGTAAGCAGGATGAGAATGTGAGTCTACTACAGCAGTTGGTGAAAACAACATATGTTTAATTTTATGAAGACTTAAAGACAGATGGTGTCCCATAGAATAATTATATAACAGCCAAAATTCCCTTTACAAATCTTTTTATAATAGCTGTGATAATTACTCATAAATAGCCAGTCATTTCAGTATTTTTCTGTTACATAAATAGTACAGGGATCTACTTTAGCCTCTCTTAAACTCTTGGGTGGATTTGTTCTTTAGTCTGGGTTATTTTTTTCCACTTGTCATTTCTAGTCTTCCCTTGTTTATGACAAAAGGCCCCAGTGATGTGTGCTTCTGTCCAATCAAGTGAAATAAATCTGAAAATGTCACCTCTCCCTTACATCTGCCTCTTTTAGGCTTTTTTCTTTGCCCTCATGGACTCCCTGTGTTTTACTCCTCCCAATCTCTGTCCAAAGACATTAAAGGTCCCAGAAGAAATTGGTTACTGCATGTTCCCCTGTAGTCAGCCTTGGAGGAATGGAGTATGGATGGAATTAAGATCTGTTTTCTGGGAACTGCTGGCTTTCATCCAAGATTTTATACCCATTTCTTCAGCTGTTGTCTTGGATGTTTCTTGCATGACTCTTGAGTGGACTGGGAAGTTGTGCAGATTGCTGGAAATGAGTTGTTATAAATGGGTGTGAGCTAGGCAACTACTTCTGAGGCATCAGCATAATAGCCTTTGAAGCACCAGTGGCCCTGATTGATCTGACATCAAGATGAACTGCCTGCTAGCAAAGGACAGTTGCCTTTTGATGAGGATTTTAAGGAATGGATTTAACAAACAATGTCCTTTCTTACCTCTCTAAGTCTAAGTCTTTCAGTATGCAGTAGCTCATAACCCATCTGCTTTCTGTATCCAATAGGCAATTTGCCAACTCCATGCAAGCCACAGGTCACTCCTTGACTGCCATCATCTTGGGGAAAGGGATAGAGAAAAGCTTTTTTCCTAGCTTGTGTTGCCTCTATGATGTTTGTGCTGATTTCTTCTTTTTCTGGTGAAGGTAGTATGCAGGGCAGGGATTCAGATCCAGGTCATGTTAAGTACGCTGGCCAAGGTTAGGGAGATGTTAAACTTGGGAGGGACAGAATTCTGCTAACAAAACATGTTGAGTAATACCAACCAAAACTAGAAACATATGAGCCCTGGCCAGTTTATCTGCAAAGTATGCTTCTTATTTAAAGGCCTCTTTGTGTGAAGCTGTATCCCTCTTTGCCCCAAAGGAAGCCTTGCTAGCTTCCTTGCTAGCCATGGACCTTTAGCAATCAAAACAGATGAGGGTTTGAAGAAGTAATTATAGGAAATACAGCAGCAGAAGTACTTCAGTAAATGCCACTACAGTTTCTCAGCTGAAGAAGTACTAATAGTGATTTCCTTTGGGACGCCACAAACTTTATTCTCAGTGGTAGATACAACTCTGGCCCTTGACAATTCTACTTGAGTAAGTTACAAGGAGTTCCTCATAGCGAGAGCAATGCAGGGCTGCAAAGCAGTAGAGGCTGCTTGTGTTAGCCAGGCCATTACTGTGAAAATGAGTGTGCCTTATGTGCCCCTGTGCACAGCACTACTTACTTTCATGCTGTTTTACAGTGGCGTCAGCCCTAAACAAATATCCTCCAGCAGTGAGCTGGAAGCTGAGCAAAGACTTCCTGCTTGCCGGGCCTGTATCTGTCCAGGCAAGGATCCTGGAAACTGGGCATTCACCTGTGAAAGCACAGATGGGGAAAGTATTCAGGAGTTTTGGAGTATGGGGGAAGAGGCTCTTTGCTAACCTTTGTGTGTTACCAAATTAAACCATTTTCAATAATAATAAATTAAGGAAAATCTCCCTTTCTGGGGTCAACTAACTTCCTGAGAATCTATAAATGAAGAAATACAAATTTGTTAAAATATAACCAAGAAAGTGTCTTAATTTTTTACTTTTATTTATTTTTAGGGGGAAGCGTTCTCCTAAGTTTCTTGTTTCAATGTGGAATTGTTTGTTTGGCTGGTAATGTGGTTAATTTCATCTCTCTGTCTTCAGAAGATATTCAGATCAGATTCAGCCGATGGCTCCGACAAATTGAGAAATTAAACAGGACAGTGTCTTTAGCATCCTAAACAAGTTTCCAAGTAGCTAGATTCTTGATTACTGTGTGGTGATAACTTTCATGATTATCGGTCAAAGAAATCTGGTGGTTTCTTGGTCTAGATGTGGTTAGGACCCTTGCAGGACAGTTAAATGTCTTGTTTTCCAGGTCTAATATAGTTTTTTTGCTTTAAAACTTTTAAAATGTTCTTTCACATTATGTATTTGCATTACACTGAACATGATGTCATTTGGTGTGGGATATCCCTTGGGTCAGTTGGGGTCAGCCCCATCCCAGCTGTTTCCTCTCCCAACTCCATGTGCTCCCCCAGCCTCCTTGCTGGTGGGGCGGGATGAGGAGTAGAAAAGGCCTTGACTGTGCAAGTGCTGCTCAGCGGGAATGAAAACATCACTGTGTTATCAACATTGTTTCCAGCACAAATCCAAAATATAGTCCATACTAACTACTGTGAAGACAATTAACTCTATGCCAGCCAAAACCGGTGTGCTGATGGAAATGGGGACTGCATGCAAAAGAAGGGGGTTAGGGAATAAAGCAGTGACACGTTGCAAATAAAGTTTATTGCTAATATTGGCGTTTCTTATGAGGTCCTTAAAAAATGACTATATTCAGTTGATTCTTTTGGAGGGGATGGCTTAGGAGAGTTTGATGTTGGTGAATTATGGTGATGGATGTGTCACTTGCCAGCATTTTCCCATGGAATATTCTCTCAGATTTCTCCAGTTGGTGCAGCTTCTTTACCTCTTTTTAGCAGTAGGAGTCAGATCTTAAATCTGTGCTACTACAAGGCAAGCTGCACTAGTATTTTATCTCTTCTAGACCATGGTATTGAAGGTACATGGTTCATGAGAAAAATCTTTTAAGCAGCAGTTAGTTGGTATGTGATTTACACACCATGAAAATCCATTTAACTATTTTAGGCCTTTCGTGCCCATGATTCTAAAGTGGATCTATTGTCTGTCACAGTTGGAGGACAGAGGCACTTACATCCTCAGGAAGATGCTAGGTTGGAGGAGTGAATTAGCTCCCTTTCCAGCCTGGGGATAAAGAAAGGTAGGATTGTCAGATTTCTCCAAGTGATCATTTGCAGCATGTATGAAGTCTTTTATAGTGACCTGTAATATAACACTGAGAGCGTTGAGGTGTAGAGGATTATTATCCTTAGTGTATACTGCCAAATCTGGACATTAGTCTCTTCAATTTGCAATTTTTTTGTTTCACTCACAAACCTTTCAATACATTCAACTTGTTCTGGTCCTAGAAGAAAAAGCTTTCAGCTCAAAAGCAAAGAAAGTGTATTCATTGAAGGCGTGGGACATGGGGTGAGACATGGCAACATAATTACAATGACAGCTGGTAAGTTAGTCTGTTCTAGCTTTACTTACATCTTATTTTTGCAAGTTTTTCTTGTTTTTGCAGTATTTGCTGTTCTGGAAATTTTAACGCTACCTTGTAACCTGTTTCTTGAATCTCAGAAAGATGAAAAAAAGATTTGAAGCCAAATCAGCTTCTCTTATTGATACTTGACAACAGAAAACTGCTAATAGTTTGATTTGATTGAAGTCTTTAAGGAAAGCTTATTGAGAGGTTGAAAACAAATCATCCCAGTGTGCACAGTACCAAGAATGTCAGAAGAACAGATGTTGAGCTAAGCAAGGAGTTTTAATGAACTCAGATGTAAAAAAAAGAGCATGGAACAAATACGAGCAAAGGCAGGCAGAGGGTGTGTGCAAATATCCTTGGGCACTAGGGATGCCACCCAGCAGGCCAAAGCCTGGTTGCAGTTCAAACTAGCTTGGAACATTAAAAATTGCTAAGAAGGGCCTCTACAAGTATACCAGTAGCAAAAGAAAGTTCTTTGAAAAGACAGATGTGTTGTTGAATAGGAAGATAGCTTAATAATGGATCATACAGGGAAGGCTCAATACTCAGTGTTTTTGGCTCAGGAAAGCAATAAAACAGGGACTTACCAGAGAAGCTGATGTGTTCCACTGTCCTCCTGTTAGAGCTTTACTTGATATCTCATGTGACTCATCTTTGATTAAATGTCAGCCTATTGCTGTTTCTGTTGTGAATACAGAGTACAGGTTATTCCTTTTTCCTTTTGCAGTGGTTAGATAATTAGAGTCTATTATTAGTTTGCTGTCCTTTGTGTTGTAAATAAAGGTTCTAAGCCTGTTGGGTTTTTTTAGGCCAACAGCTCCTTCTTTGCTTTCTTAGATACTCTTAGCAATCCACGTCTTTGTAAAAGTTAAATGCCTAAAACTAGATGTAACACCCAGCTAAGCTTTACAGGGACTAAATAGAACATAAGGATTACTGTCTGTATTTTACAGGATATATGGCTTCAATTTTAAGCTCCTGTATGGAGTAGGGTTTTTGTGTAGTGGCTTTTTTATTGTCGACTTAACTTAGAATTTACCTTAGCTCTTTAAAACACTTATTATTTTTAATCTTAAATTTTTTAAATGATGCCCACTCAATAAGGAAGTAGTGTGTGACTGGGTTTACCAGAGAAGCACATCGTTATTGTGGCTGAAATTACAGCAGTGCTTTGGTGTTGCTGTTGGAGGGAGGAAAAGGATGGGAAGTGGGGGATTGTCCTGAGAAATCTACATGCTATATGTGTATATGTAAATATAGCTGAGACCTTCTAGTCTGGGCAGAATTTACTTGCACTGAGAGTCTTAACAAGCATCAGCCATTTGAATAATCCTGTATTAGATCCTTTCCTGTGAGGAGCTACCACATGCTGTTCCCTGCACTGCACTTCTGCACTTGGCTGCGTCAGCTTTTGAGTAGCTCCTTGTATGTTGCCTCTGCTGAATGGATGGTTTCATTCAGTCTAGATCTCTGGACTTGGTTAAAATAAACATGAGGTCTCATTCTGACTGCTATAGTAAACCTATTAAATATACTGTTTTCTTTTATCCCGTTGTTAAAAAAGATATTGAATGATACAGGACAGGCACCTGGAAATTACTTGTCATGTCCTTCCCTTTCGGTGGAGAGATATTGGTAATTATTTGCTAACTTAGCTTATTCTCCCCCATTCTCACTGTAGTGTCCTGGTGGATTCACTGAGTCTACTTACCCAAACTTGATAGTAAGAGCCTCTTAATTCAAATTCCTTCAAAATGCTCAAGACTAGTTAGTCTTGTTGGAGGTAATGGGGCCCAGAACAGGCACCAGAGGACTTGTGGGTGGATATTGCTGATAAAATAAGGTTTTTACTTTGTACATTGACATTAATCAAAATAATGTCAACAGCACAATGCACAGCTGCAGTGTCAGTGTCCCCTGGGAAACCTTTTTGATCTAAATGCAGTAGGTGTCATTAAGAGCACTTAAAGTACACAGAGGGAGCTGCAATCATGTGGTGTGAAATAATAATAGTCTTCCAAACACAGAATCACCGAATGGTTTATGTTGGAAAGGACCTTAAAGATCATCTAGTTCCACTTCCACTGCCATGGGCAGGGATGCCATCTGTCTGTTTTTATTTTCTAAAGAATACAGAGACAATTGCCAGCCTTTTTTTTTTTTTTTTTTTGGGTAGTTGTTTTCCTCCTTCTCTGAATGGAGGAAAAGAAATTTCCATTCATTATTTGATTTCCTTCTGAGCCATTATTAATTTTGCAAATTGGTAAATATCTGAGTTGATGGTTACTCAGTTGCTTTTTCAAGTGGAACCGGGCTTGGCAGAAGTTTGCTTCGGTACATGGCAAACATGACAAAGCTGGTCATCAGGAGCCTGTGTTTTCATTCTGTAAACTGTAAAGCAGCAACAGCAGCTTAAAATCCTTTTCCCACTGATGCCTAAAAATATTTTAAAGAATGCTCTCATGAGACCCCACCTGGCACTACAGCACCCAGCTCTAGAGTCCTCAGCGCAGGAAGGACATAGAGCGTTGGAGCGAGTCCAGAGGAGGCCTTGAATGTGGATCAGAAGGATGGAACTCCTGTGCACACAGGCTGAGAGCTGGGGCAGCTCTGGGGAGACCTCACAGCACCTTCCAGCGCCGAGAGGGGGCCTGCGGGAAAGCTGGGGACAAACGTTTGAGGAGGTCCTGTTGTGATAGAACAAAGGGTAACATTTTCAAACTGAAGAGGCTCCATTTGAATGAGATGTAAGGAAGAAGTTTTTTGCAAGAGTGTGGTAAAACACCGGAACTGGTTCTATGACTTAAGGAGACGCTACCTTGTGAAGCTTTCAAGCTTTTAAAAATTCTGTGTTATTTCTCGTCTCTGGTACGCTGTTGTGGTTTAACCTCAGCCGCCAACTGAGCGCCGCACAGTCGCTCACTCGCTTTGACTGCTCTGCCAATTTTGATGTAAAGTTTACTTTGTCTTGTCATTGCTGACAGTCTGTGGGAAGAAATAAAAGTATTTGAATGAGCAGAGTCAACATTTTGGATGAAAACATGAATCTCCTAGAAATCCTTCTATTTGTAAGCATAACTTACTTTTCTTATTAAATCAAACAAAACACCCTATCCCAACAAAACCAAAACACAACCGAAAGCAACCCAGCCTTCAGCATAAAGAGTCCAAGAACATTCTAATTTGAAATTATCCTTTAAACACCTTTGGGCCTGCACAGCCAAGTGTTCAGTTGAAATTACATGAAATTAGTAGCAATCACTTAAAGTTGATAATTCATATGGAAAACTCTAGCTAGATCTGTTTTGCAGTCTTCATTGCTAATAACACTGCCAGAGAACATTAAAGAATGAACATTTTGTCACTGAACAGTAAACTTATGTCATGTTTCAGCACATGGGACGGTTATTATGTGGGGTTTGGATTTTTTTGTTTCTCTGGAGGAGCTGATTAAAGCTAGTTGTTGCCTAAAGGCATGCTGGAACAAGTTTCTGTTCTTGTTTCTTAGGGTTTCTGTTTGTTTTAAAAATAATCTAATGCAATGAATGCAATCTGCAGTGCAAATGAAATGTAAGAAATCTGCTGTCCCAAAACAAGGGTTTTGTTCCAAGCCTCATTTCATAGGGGAATTTCTCCTCTTCTGAGAACTGGGTGGACATGCAAAACAGATGAGGAATTTTGGAACAGACACAATAGCAGGTAGCTAGTACTGCCCACAGCGAGAAATGTTATCACAATTTTGGTTTCCTTTTCTTTTGTTTTCATGTTATTGTTAGTATCTTTTCATTGACTTGCCTGGGTTCCATCCGTGATCTTGGCCACTACCAGCTTGGTGTTTCCAGAATTGCATTTGTGATGCCCAGGAGCGGAAAAAAATATCACAAGGGGCAGGTTTCAATCTGGTCAGCACTCAGATTATTCTGGCAAGGGCAAGAACATGCAGCTTGTTGCAAACAAGCTTAGTGCCCTTGCTCTCTTAGGATCCTCTGTGGCATTATTAGACTTAATTATGTTGATCCCAAATGCACCTTAATTAGGACAGGCAAGGAGAAAATGAACTAGACAGCACAAGTCACATGAACCTCCTCTAGCCTGCTTTTTATGTTCTTTGCTTATTTTTCTGTTCTTCCTTCTTTGACTGTCAGGCTTTTATTGGAAAAAAAAAAGTGTTTGGCTTTGTCACACAAGGTAATTGCATCTTTTAAAGTATAGCTGCCTGCTGTGACTAAAAGGTACCAAAACAGCCTTTAATATCCTGGTGCTGATGAAAGTTTGTCAGGTGTGAATGGTTGATAAAGCTGTTCTTAGAATTCTTTTCTACTGGCATTTAGGACAGACCACTAGAAAAGATGGGTCTCTGCATTTCTCTTGTGTTTCCTCTGGGATTTTCCTAGATATTTTTGTCAAATGTCAGCAGAGCCATTCCTTTACATCTACCTTTATCTCCCTTTTTCCTCCCTTCTCTTTCTTTCAGACTTCTTTAAGTCTATCAAATAGTGGATTTGTAACCCACTGTAATAGTGTATGGCTAAAACCAGCGAGTGTTAGCAGTATTGCTAAAATGAAACCTTTGCTAAATGCTTTTTCACACACTGTGTTCTTTCTTGTATATTCAGTACGTTAAAGTGGAAGTGAACCAGCAACAATCTGTCACGAACCCCTAAATTCAGTCTCGTTTAATTGAACAATAAGAAACCAATGTTTCATGAACACTTTACCCTTCCTGAGCCTGAGAAACTACTGGGGTTCTTTGCTTGTACAACAGGGGTAGCAGTGTACTCAACCATCACCTTTGAGACAGGCCTTGTCCTGAAAAATTCAGTCTGCTTGGACAAGACAAAAGATGATAGGGAAAACTGAGGCACGGAAGGGACGTGACCTGTGTAGGGCCTTGCTGCAGGTCAGTGGCAAAACGATGGTGAGAGCTCGGGTGCTATAGCTGCTGTCTCATTGCTGGGTCAGCCCCTGCTCACTGTGGGCAGCCACTTCCCAGCACTCCTCATAATCAACTTGTAACGTGTGTACTGCAGGTCAAGCTGCTCATTAACTCTCTGGTGGTGGTGCTGTCATCTCTTCTTTCAGTTCATTGTGTAATACACAGCTTCAGGTCTCTCACTCTTGTTTCTAAACTGCTTCATTAATTCCAAGACTAGTTTGGAATGAGAAAATGTTAATTTGTAGAAGTATCTTACACCAGATTATAATAAGCAGGTCATTAAGCTGTCATGGTCTCGTGTCTGTGGGACTTGAGAGACCTTTAATCAGCAGATTATTGACACTACATCACAAACTGTCTGGTATGTAAATAAAAGTTCATGACCTTAGGAATTGCTAATAAAAAGTCCCCATTCAGGTTACTACTGCTAAAAAAGACAAAAGGTCTATATATGTTTTTGAAGTTGTTTTTGTTCTAAGGTTAGTTAAAGAGAGTAGTGCCTTGTAGTTCAGGCCCAAGGCTTTTTGTCAGCAGCTGTAACATCGCACTGCTGCTAATGTTCAATTTTGCTAAGCATGCAACAGTTTCCATATGTTGTGTTGTAATCCTCTTTTTGGTGATTTTGTCTTCTGAAGTTATTTCAAGTTCCTCTGACATAGTAAGGATTTAAGCAGCATGAGTGTAGTTTTAGGCATTGGTTTGTTTTATGGTAGTAAACTCTCATGCTTTTTTTATGTATAAGCACTGTACAGAAGTTGCAGTTTAACTCCGTGTGTCTTTGCACGTGTAAAACTGATTAGCTCTGACTTTGAAATGTGTTAGATGGTCTTAGACAGAAAACAGAGAATCTTCCTCTATACATCAAGACAAAATGCATTTTGCTTGTCAGTCTCTCCCAATTAAAGGTGTGAGAGCATCTAAACTAGAGAAATTTCAGAGCCCTTCTCTAACAACAGCTGTGTCGTCACCCCTGCCTCAAGCTCAGTGCTCTGGGACCAAGGTAGGTTGTGATAAGCGCACCAGAGCTGGAAGGAGCTCCTGGGCTCTATGTGAAGTGCAGTAGCTGTGCTGCACAATGCAAGTACAGATGGCCATAGTTACTTTAGCTCCCCTGGAATTTCCCCTGAAGTCTCTTGTCCTTATGCAGGATATATCTCATGCGCTTTTCTGTGTTTCATACCACAGTACAAATTAAAACTAATGCTTGAAAACAACAGTTCTCAGAAACAAGCTGCAGCCTTAGTCCTGGGTGTCTGTAACTGAGCATGGAAAGTGAATAAACTCAACAGAACTGAGCGTGCTCCTTTGTGTTAAATAAATTCTCTTACTGAGGATTTATACAAGAAATTAATAATAGCTGAAAGTTCATTCTTCTCATATTGTTTAGACTTGCTGCAATTCCGTGTTACTCTTATTTTGAAGGGAAATATGTTTACAGTTAATTGGCCTAATCCCCAGTTAACTGAATTTGGTAGACAGATCAAATTTTAATAGTGAAATGGATTACAAATTAAAACAAATAGATAAAACTTTTGGATATTGCATAAAGCATTCTAAATGTTAAATTGAACATGGGAATACAAAAAAGGGCTTTTAGTTCTTCATTCAGCCAAACATATCAATTAGATGCTGTACTCTGTCTTAGTGGTTTTGTCTTTGATAGAAGAAATCTTAAAATCTTAAGAATCTTAAAATCTGAAAATTTTGACAAGCCTTTTTACGAGTTACGAATTTCAGTGGTAGAATAAAAATGATATAGAATGAAATTTATATTAAATGTTAGGTATTAAACTTCCCAGGAGAAATAATATACCTGTTAGGTGTTTTTCTCTGACTTCTAAAATATGGTAAAAGAGCTGATTGCCCTAACTCCAGGTTGGCTTCTTTTTTCTTTATCTCTGCTACAGTGCTATCAATCTCAATCTATTGCTCCCAATCACTCTTTGTGGAAAATCTATGAGATTAAAAAAACAGCATACAATTTCACTGAAGTGTGTCCTGTTTTTTGTAATTTGATGTAAGAATGTACAATATTCACTCAGTAATAATTCAGTGGAGAATTCCCCTTGCTAATTGAATAAACACTTCTTGATCCTTTTTATTGTCCGAGTTGCAGCTTTGCTTTTGTGGAATGGAACTGAACAATCGGTAGGAAAGGTCAATGGAAATGCGTTTATCTGTGCTGCAGGACACACAGCTTGTTCAAAGAGGACTCACTGAAAAGTAGATCAGATGTCTTGTGTAAAAACTGCTGACTTTGAGTTCATGCACATGCTTCTAGCAAAGCTCTTGCTCTTGTGTAAATGGAGAGGTGATGGGGACATGGGGTTGTTTCTGTATAAATGTTTTTTTGGCAGCTCTTTTGCCGTAGAAGAATACAGGTGATGACAACTCTTGGAGTGAAAGAAATGTTACTTACATAGGGAGTTTTTTTCCTGTGCAGCATCAGTAGTGATGGCCTTACGCAAAAGCATTAACAATAGGTGTCTGTCTACAATTTGATTGATAAAAATGATACATTTTAGTTAAAAGGTGTTCCTCAGTACCTTTTCCTGAAGGCATAACAGGGATAAATGAGGGACTACTGGTTAAACTCGATCACCTTTGATAACATGTTAATGTTACTGGATTGTTGTCTTTGTACTGTGAATCAAAGAAGTTTCTAAGGTACACATTCAGGCTAAAAAATCTAATGTGAAAATTTTCATGCAAGGATGCATTTACAAAACAAAAATTCTAAATCATGAGGTGGACTGTGCTGCATTGATTACTTACTCAGACTACTAAAGTGCACCATCTCTGAAAATGATGCATGGCCAAGATACTGCTTTGGGACTGGCAGGTGTCATGCAGGACTCGGAGCAGATCATTGAGCACAGCCCACCTCCTCGGCCTTTACAAACAGATATTGTATTTTTCAGGGTTTTTTTATTAAGTTTTCAGCTTTGTTTTGCAAGTTATGGCAGGGTGGTATGTTAATTTTCATTATGAAATGAGGTATTTGCTAATGAAGACTTACCTGGATGCTTACCATGCAGCTCACCATACCATGCATTGTACGTGCTGAGAATAGCAGGAGTTTTGGTGTAATTCCAAGGGGATTTCTTCACACAGGCAATTTTCAGCATCATTGAACACAGGAGTAAAAATCTCAATTTGTAAGATTAACTGCGGAACAATTATTAGGAAGGACTCAGAGCCACACACTCTAAAGAAAAGAAAGGAAAAACAGGAAGGGTAGAAGAGTCTGAGATCCATATAGTATTTTTGTTAGTTTCTGATCATATTTTGTCTTTTAAAGCCAGAAAAATATTCTGGTCAATATGAAAAATTTTATTCTTATAAAAATGTATCGAAGTTCTGATTTTGCGCTTACTAGTAGCTCTCATTACCCTAGAAGGCCGTGCATTGTGAAGAACTTTTGTCCAAAGTTCTAAATGCTTGCTTGTGGCCATTATACACGTACGTGTATTTGGGGTGATTTTATCAGCTGTATTACTGCCTTCCTTGTGTGTACCTGGAGTACTGGGGTGGCTGGATTACTCGGAAAGCCCTCGGTGACAGGATTTGGAAGAGTGAATTAAGTAGAAAGTATTTGTCAGAGTTTAAGCTGAGCTCTTAATTGCACTGCTTCTGTCAGTGGAGATTGACCCACAGAGTAGTTTGTCTCCTTACTTTGGTGCAAACCTCCGGTCTTTTCACTGCTGGCTTATGGGAAGGCTGCATAGAAATACAGGGAAGTAGCCAAAAAAGACTCCTGTGCATAGTACACAGTATCAGGCAGCTTAGGGTCTTTGGTCCCAGTTGTTGCTGATTCATGTGGCAGAAATAGGAAGGATCTGTTTGTGTTAGGTTAATTAATGAGATTTGTTGAGAAAGAAATGGATGTATTTAATAAGCATGTATGAATATCTTAGGACTCAAACTGGATGAAATGATTTCATATTTACCAGGAGCCAAGAATTGAGGGAGCCCTTCAGTTGATGAAAAGAAAGGAATCTGTATTCATGGTACAGATTTTTTTTTTTTTTTTCTCTCTGGGGAATCTGTGATCTTTAAGATACCTTAATTTTGCAAGGGGATAACCATTTAAAAAATAAACTGTGAGAGAATACAAAAATACAGGTAGCTATTCTCAAATGAAGAAGTAAAACAATTTCATTTGTAGAACTGATTGCATGCAGTTTTAAGGAACAGAAGATCTGGTAAAGCTGGTGCACAGTCATTAAATTTTTTCTTTCTAAGATAAAAATATTTTTAAAGAGTAGATGGAGCAGGTGGCTTCAAAGACAGTGGAAGTATTTTTAGCCTTCTGATTCTGTGATGTGAATTAATGGCAATAGAATTAAGGAGTGTTTACCTGTTTCCCGTTATGCTTTTTTGGTCCACTTCTCAGTTTTAACTACAAGTTTGATAATAAATTGTTTCTCTTAAGCCAGGCACTGTGGACATTCGCAATTGTTATGGAGAGAATTTTCAAAAGCTTCTGGTAGTGCTTGGCTACTGTTCCTGGTCAAAAGGGAGACTAGAGGGAATTGTGCCACAATTTGGTGTGTTTGTATATCCTGATTGTCATGCACCTGGAGAGCTAAAAATGTGTAATTTTTTCAAACATTTAAAAAAATTTAGTTGTATTTCATGCCTTTAGATAGATAATAGATGCAGTGTCTTATGGGGACAGACAAGCTCAGCCAGCAGCCAAATCTAATCTCTCTTAGTCACTGGAACGCTGCGGAGTGTGGGTTTTCTCCTTCTGCTGCCTCTTTCACAGCTCCAGCCTCCACACGGCCTCATGGCTGATCAGAAGCTCTTTGTTTGTGCAGAAATGGGATTATGTTGGTTGAGAGTGCAGGGGGTTGTGCATGTTACAAATAGGGGCTGGTAAGTTCCTGTAGCACAGCCTCAAACATCCGTGTCTTGTAGGAATTGTGTAGGAGAGGCAGGAGTAGGAGCACCAAGCAAGTCGGTGATAGACCACACTGACAGTGTAGAAAACTATGGATGGATTTGTTGTCCTGCATGGTTACGTAAAAATCATATATATTAACTGTAATGGCAGGGCAGCAACTCCATTCCTTAATTTGGGACATATGGTTTCAACTCATACATGGTTTTTCTTTCTGCTCTGCCCGAGTCGAGAGCTGGTGGTGCTAATTACCGGATTAAGTGAAGGAGAGACAAAAAGCAATGGGTGGTGTCTCTCAGTCTTCACACACTCTCTTCCCCTTGCTCTCTCTTTTTAATGCCCCGAGGGTGCCTGCTGCAGAGCCTAATTGCTTGATTTGGTGCATCGAGAGGGAGAGGATGTGACACGCCACCCTGCACTTGTTTGTGCTCTGCCCATTTGGCAGTGACAGAAACCAAGCAGAGGTCATGTGAGTGCAGCCAGAAGAGCGCGGCCGTGCTGGGAACGCACTTCCACTACACTGGGCTCCTTTCATGCCTTCTGTGTGAATAGGGGTCAGCGCTGTACCAAATGTCATGGAATTAAGTGGTGGTTTTATGCAGACACGTCTAAATGGGACTGACCGAGGAACCCCACCCCACGCTGGAAACAGTGTGTGGTGGTTTTATGCAGACACGTCTAAATGGGACTGACCGAGGAACCCCACCCCACGCTGGAAACAGTGTGTGGTGGTTTTATGCAGACACGTCTAAATGGGACTGACCGAGGAACCCCACCCCACGCTGGAAACAGTGTGTTGTGCTTTTAGGGCAGGTGGGAAGAGCTAACCGTGGGTGGTTGAATGAGTGAGCCTGACTTTGGAGCTAAGCAATTATGGGCTTGATCCTAGAAAACCTTCTTACTTGCTGTTTGTGTGACACAAGCCTGATGATTTACCAGGGAGACCAGGAGTTTAGCAGAGACAGAAGGAGCTGTTGAAGATATGTTCTCTAATAAAAACCCCCTGTCACTCTAAAGAGTTAGGGGGTGTAATCTTGTATGCTTCTATTTGTGTGTTTGCATTTAAGTCTACGCTCCCTGGGATGCCTTGTCTCCCTAGCATTGTTTGGGTTGAAGTGTAGTTAATGCAGGTGCAGTTTTGTGCTGACATGCCCAGCCACTTACAAAGTGTTAATGGTCCATTTACAAAAATCCTGAGAACTCAGTTTCACCAGTTTAATTGGTGAGTGTTGATGGGGTGCAGTGGGGTCTCCTATGGGAGTTGTAATCCATATGCTGTAGCTCCTACAGTTGGGCACTGCCAGCGGCAGTGTAACACTGGAAAGAAGAGCCCCAATCATTTAGTGGGCTACAGCTGTACTGGTGGTGCTGGCCATTTTAGATCTTTGCAGAGATAATGGAAGCAAGGGAAACTTAGAGAATGCAGTTACATTCTTTCTGAGAATGTTTTATTAAATGTCAAGTATTTTCTCTTTCTGTATTCCATCAACTTGCTAGCTCACAGATTGATGCATGCAATTTCAAGGCTGTCTTCTGTTGTGTTTCCAGTGAATAAATTTTCAGCTTATAGCAGATATTTTCTTAGTCTTTAAGTATATGACACTGTGTTTGGATTGTTAAATTTCATTCCATCTGTATGTCCCATATGTTCAGCCCTCCTACTGTTCCAGTTTGTTCGTGGTCACCTTTCTTCACTGTGGAAGGAAAGGACATGAGTACCAGGGAAGGATTCTTGCTGATAGCTCCACAGTCGTGGTAACGGCTGGTACGGCTGTGTGTTGTTGAAGACCTCTTCTCTTACTCTGTCTCTGGGTAGCCCAGTGCAGGGTTAATTGCAGTGTTTGTGCAGCAGAGCAGGACCAGATTTAAAGGTCTCTTTCAGTCTTCTAATGTTTCAGCTCAAATAAAGAAATATCTAAAAGTACGCAAATACAATTAAAGGAAAATAATTCATGCTTTGAAAGGTTTCTAATGTCCTTGAGGTGAGTGAACAACATCCCAGGGTAATGGGGAAATCTTCTAGGCTGAAGTGTTTCAAAATGGAAGAGAAGGCAAGCAGAGCATTCTGGACTTTCCTGGGCATGTTTGTCAATATACAAATAGTTTCAGTTGCTTCAAAGAACTTCAATAAATGGAATTATTGAAAAACAGGAAAAATGTGTTTGATATTGCTTTTCCTTGCTCAGTTAAATTTTATTTTGTTCTGTTTGCATTTACTTCTCAAATTTAGAATAGACTTCCAAATATACTTGCTCTTAAACAAAAGCAGGGCTGAAAAGCAGGAGAAGCTATCTTAAGAGCAGTTTCCTTTCCAAATGCTTCTCTGGGAAAACATGCCTTTCAAGTTGAATCCTTTCCTGTTGCTTGTGTGTTTGTCACAGTTAGTGGCTGAAAAGTGAAACCCTGACAGTATTAACTTTGGGTAAAACTTAAGCATTTTTTTTCAGATATGGGAAAAAACCAAATAAGTTGTTTATCTATGTAGTATTGTGCTTCCACTTTTGTGTTGCAAAATGTTTATCTTCTGTTCTAGCATGGGTTGAAGTTGCAGAAGAGTAGGCAGAGAGGTGTCAAAATTGATTTAGCAGTTTGATGCTGTGCATGTTCTCCTTTATGCTCAAGTTTTTACCCTTGCTCTACCAGGGTACCCTCTTGACATTGGTGTTTTTAGCAGGAATTAGTTGTCTCTAGTTAGCAGCTGAGGTACACCTTCTTTACTGTATAAATGCATCGTTAGAATTATCTGTTATCTAATATATAGGATTATCTGTAGTGTGCAGTTGTACCTTTAGAACATGAAGCCTTTTAAGCACAGCTGAGGAAATGTCCTGGCTGGTGATTTTGCCCTCGTTCGTATCACAGGTTGGTTAGAACACACATTTCTTGATCTCTTTGTATCCCTTACTGTAATATTGGTGCTGAGAAATCTTCTATTGGGGTGGTCAGGGGTCTTTCTAAGCCCCTCAGTCTGACAGAGGTCTACTTGTCCTAATACATTGCTATTATGTAACGTGCCCAAAGCATCACTTTTCCAACAAGATTCTGTGGGATTCCTAAAGGCAGAGTTCTAGAAAATCGTGTTACCTTTCAATTGATCAAGCCAAGTGTAGTGGGTTTTGCCTGGAAGGCTGGAATTGAGAGTCTGTGGATTGCAGATGTCCCTTTTGAGAGTCTGTGCAGGATGACTGTTCCGTGGGAAATAGCTAAAGTTTTTAAATGAGTTTTACTGCTGGCACTCAATAGTAAAAAATAAGCGCTTTCTTTTATTCGATTTTTCACAATATCCAGTTGGGCATGGAAACTTGCCCAGTATTCATATTTTTATGATTAAGTGGCTGCTTTGTGCTGCACATATACCTGGTGCCTTAAAACCCTTCTGGGACTGAGCAGAAAGAAAGAAAGAAAGATTTCCTATGTAATGAGGAGTAGCAGTTGCTGGACTAAGTCGAAGTGATGGGTGAGTGCATGAAGTCAAACCCAAACCAGTCCTCTGTGCACAGTTGTTGGGGGTTTTTTTTGGTAGTATTTGTTGTTGGGGTGTTGTTTTGAGAGAGCAGTAGGCAAAGACTGACTGACTGCAAGAGCACAGCTTTGCAGCACAAGGGTCTTAGTCACTTGCTTTTTATAGCTTTTCTCTTAGGGAGCCATCTGCATGTACTACGATTACATTTCCAGATCCCTCAAAGAGGTTTTCTAGTCCTTGTTTTACTGCTAGGTGTCGGCGGAGGAATCAGCTATTAGTGGTTGTGCAAAGCAGAGAAGGTTTGTGCAAACAGTAAGTAAGCTGGTGGATTTGTCAGGAACTATAGCTTTTGGAAATAACGTAGTTCAAGGTGGCAATAAAATTGGGAATAAAAGTTTGCACTTGCACATGAGCATTTTATATGATGTAGGTGATACTGCTCATAGTCTTGGCCAAGCTGAAATTATATGAGAAGAGTAGGGTCTGTCACAGTGAAGTGGAAATCTTCCAGTGTAGTTCTGTTTCTTCAATGCATTTATTCTTGAAGCAAGTTTAACCCTCAAATTAAATTGCAATGATAGTGTTGTATTTGTATCTTCAGCACGAGTCCAGCAAAGGTGTTGGCAGCAAAGCTACCCCAGGCTGTCGTGTCACGTTAAACAATTGTGATCTGAAGGGGCATCTTAACAGAAGTGAAGAGGATTTTGTCTGCAAGTTTAGTCAAGCCCCTGACACCTCTTTTGAGAATGACAAATAATGGAGGTTCTTTTGGTGCTGTCTGCAAACCAGACAAAGGGTCAGCAGTCTGTTTCATTTAGACAAGCAGCTGTTTTATAGCTGCTTTTTTTTTTCTTTTTTTTTTTTCCCCTACTGCCAAACTGTGGAACTTTTGTCTAGGAACAAAAAGCCCTCAGGTAAACAGCACTGTGACCATTTGTTGCCTCCGGTTTGTTCCATGTCACTTGTGTTTGAAAAGAAATTCAAAGCACAGTTTTGTTTATTTTGCCCCTGCAAAGTGTGCTGTTGCAGAAAGGACAAATTGATGTCAATCCCTGCATATTTTACTTCTATCCAAAATTACAAAGATATCTTGTAGTATAAATATAGATAATAAAGCATGGGTTAATGTTGACATAATTAAAATAGCTTAATTTGGTGAATAGTCTTGTTTAATCTATTTAAAGTAACCTCTAGAATTAGTAAGAAGCAACACACTGCAAGACAAAATGCAGAGCTGGATTACCTTCTGGAAAAGAATTTTTGGAAGCTCTAGTCAACAGATCTCTGGTGTCTCTGGAAGCTGCACTCAGAGGTCTGTAAAACCATTCCTAATACATAATCTGAATTTTTTAGTTCTGGGCAGTTAGTGTTACACACAGGAAATGTTGACATTGGCTAAAAATAATGTTCTGTTCAGAGACGTTTCCCTCTCTTGCAAAGACTACAAAGTGCAAAGTGATGAAGAATTTTGGTCACTGTTTACGCAACATGTGTCTTGTAATTTGGTTTTGTGCATCTGGATTGCTGATACTAATTGCATGTGGGTATTAGAAAATAATTTTGATACCTGACTATTTAGCATTTGGCTTTGTTTTTTCCCTTCATCTCTCTGAAATACCAAGTTGTGTACAGGTGTGACTTTAGAGGTTCTACTTCTGTTTATGTTGACAAAGTACTGCTGGTCTCTATACATCTTGGCTGCACCTTTGTAAAGTCAAGTGTTGCTAAGCTGTCAACTCTTAAAAAACCTACCACAGCCCTTCTGGTGTCTGCTTCTCTCCTGCATTCCCCCACACCCGGTGTTGTAGCTATTAAAAATTGATTTATTTCATGTATTAACATATGCCGTACATATGCACATTTGTCATTATAGAATTTATAGCTCTGAGTCAGATTTGATCAGGGGAGAAGTGTGATAAGCTATGCAATCACATCATATCAGGCTCAGGATTTTGGACACCTGAACTTGGCTTCTGGCATGTTATTAAATTGCACTGACTCACTTCCTACCTTTTCAAGCTATGATTTCTTTGTATATGTGGTACCAGTTTCTTTGTAAATGGCTTTGAACATCTTACTGTGGGGGACCCCAAAAAGAGAACCAGGAATGTGCATTTGGTGGAGAGAAGAGGCAATGAAGCTACTGAGGAAGTTGCTAGGAAATGTTCTGTGTGCACTTGCATTTTGGGGGTGTGTTCACCATCAGCTTGATGCTCAGTCTTATATGCTAGTGGTTTTTTTTTTTTTGTGTATGTGTATGGGTTTTGTTTGTTTGTTTGTTTGTTTTTAAGTAGAAGGAGAGCAAACTTAAATTGTTTGGCTCAAGTTTGTCTGTAAAGCTGGTGGTGTTCACTTACCTCCCTGTCCAGACTGCTTCAGTCTTCTCCTTCCTCCCTCATCCTCCACCTGAGTTTGCTTCTCGCGAAGTGAAGAGAATGAATCTCTGACATTTGAATCTCTTACGAAATCTCTGAGAACGAATCTCCTGTGAAACAGCCCTGGGATGTGGCAGCTGTGTAGCTGGGATAGAAGATTTTGGGACTCCTTCTCTGTAGCCTACAAGCACAGCTGAGAGCTGAGACTGCTTTCCCAAAAGGAAATGCTGAGCATTCAGGGTATCCTGCTGCGTTGACAAGCCAACCTGTTTGTGTTTCCTGGCTCTGCACTCTTCATGTTCTCAGCTGTTCAATCAATTGTGTAGGCAATGTAATTGCCGCCTTGTTACTAGGGAAAAAGACTAGCTCGGATTGTTTCTGTTTGCCGTATCAAATGCCTGAATTAGATGTTACAACTTTACTGCTTGCAACTGAAATAAGTGAGCACTTGTGTATCAGTTTCCTAATGAGACTGTAATGTAGTCTCTGTGTTTCTTTGTGGGTGCTGTGTTTTTTTCAAAATTTTAGTGGAACAGCGTGTTCCATTTTTAGTGTTCAGAAAAAGAACATGAAGACTCGTGGTGGGGATGCACCTAAACAGTCTGATGCTCAGGTAGGGTGGTTTGGGATGAGTAAAATTGGCACAGCAGCAGGAAGAAGACAGTCAGAAGAGGTCTAGCTGCCCCCGAGGGCTGGAAGCTGCTAACCCTGGGCAGCAAAACAGACCTGGAAAATGACCCATTTGCAATTCTGCTTTCCAGACCTTTTTCCTTCACCCTGGCTTGAAGCTAAACATGCTTTCTTTGCCCTTAGACATTTTCTTGACGTGCATGCCAGAATGAGAAGACTTTTATGTCTTTGCATTGTCAAACTGCCTAAGAGATATGATAAGTGTATTGATAGAGGATGTCAAATTCAGGTTTAGGTTTTTTTCCCAATTATTTTTATTTTACACTTTTCTTCTGCGTGTGTTTATATTTTAAGCCCAGACTGTTTATATATGCTGCTACAGCACCACTTACATAATTTTTGGAGGGTTTTGCAAATAGCAAGTGATTTCAGTCATGGATGCTGCAGTGGAGAGGACTGAGCTAGGGATTGGTGAGAACAAAGCTGGATAGGAAAAGCAGAAGGACATGTAGTGCTTACTGTAGTTTGTTAGTGAAGGAAGGGAAGAGATCCTTGGAGAGGTGTTTGCAGCAGAATTTCTTAGTCTTTCTGCAGTCTTTTGGGCTCAAGGAGAGCAGAGAAAGAGTGTGGTGAAGTAAATTCCAGTAGAGAGTATAGAGAAGAGAAAGAATGTGATCTATGTGAGATGAGTGTACCAAAGTGACAGTGAATGGAGATGTCTTGTTACTTCAACTCTGTAGGCTTTTTAAATGTTTCTGTGTGGGAGTGGTGGGGTATTTACCTTAATGCTCTTTGATTTTTGTATAGGGGAAAAAAGGTATTGGTTTTAGGAAATGAGCTAGATCTCATAGAAACAAAAATGTTAAACTCTCAAAAGCTTTTATTGAAGAATTTTACAAAGTGACTGATATATTTAAGTTTTTTGTGCTTTAAAATAAATCTGCTCCAAATAAAGTATTTTCTTTAGACATCAGGACCTGACTTTGAAGAGTCTGAGTGTGCATTTGAAAAGAGTTAAATTTATTTTGTCTAGGCTTGAGAGAGTTGTTCAAAAGTTGGAGCAGGAGAAATAGGGCATAATTCATTCTCGTTTTTCTGTTTGGACAAGAGGAGAGGGACTTCAGTCTTGAGGGACTTATTCTACATGTGTGTTGGCAGTGCATACAATTGCACCACCAGAAAGCAGTAAAATAAATACATAGAGCAACAGTAAGAGAAAGCAGATGTCTTGCTTTTGCAATTAAAGAACAGGAAAAGACAGTAAGAAACTGATGGCAATTGACTCTGCATTGAGGGGAGCATATATATCTTGCTTTCTTGTCAGACGAAACGGAAAACCCCATACTGGTGAAAATAAAAACATACATTAACAGCCATAGTGTCTTGCTCTGAAAATTGGGGTCACGTGTGCTTAATTTTTCATTAGAAAATGTCATGCAAAGGATGCTGCAAGATAGAGCAGGCAGCTTTTGTCATTGTGTTCTCAGGTCTGTGTTTCTACTTTGGATAATTCTATAAAAATCAGTCAAGTCTCTGATTTAGCTGAGAAAAATGTGTGAAAACCGGGATATCTTTTTTTTTTTTTTATTCTACATGTGTGGGTTTTGTATTGGGAGGGAAAAGATTTTACCAAGACAGTTATCTGTGAAATACAGTTTAATGTTTTTTTAGAGGCTGCACATAATATGGAAATAGGTTTGACATCTTGTATTCTATGTCTGAATGTCGCCATGAACTAAAATGGTAATTAGTCACCTACACAGCATCTTCATTAGCATCTTCATTCACTGACTGTAGTACATGGAGTTTTCTTGCTGCTAATCTCAAGGCAAACAAGAAATGGGCTTTAGGAGAAAGCATTCTTTGTAAGCGTTAGCATAGGCGTGTAAATGTATAGGTATGCTCTGAGCGGTTTGCCTCTCCTTTCATCAGCACCCGTTTTTAGCCACGTGAAAATGAAATGCTTTAACAATTTGTGTTGAGAATGGAAAAGTCATTGAAACTGGGGCATATGGAAAAAGAAATAAGAGCAGACTTCTGGTACTTTCCTTCCATGTGATACTGGTCCAGGTGAAAGCTGTAGAGTTGAGAGGATGTCCTTATCTGTTCTGCTTGAAAAAACACTAAGTGACATATTTTAAGCAGAGTACACATCAGTGGCATGAAGGAGAGAAGAAAACTGTGTGAAACTTCATTTCGATTTCTGGTTTGGTGCTCTTTCTCTGTCAGAGCTACTTAAAAAGAAACAAGTGACAAAACCAACATCGGAGTCCTTTTTTGACACAGACATTAAGCTCATATTTTGCTGTGGCTTAAAAAGCAAAAGGACCAATTTAGCATAAAATACTCTAAAGAAAGCAGTGAGTATTGCAGCTATAATAACTTTGAGTGACTCTGAGCACAGACTGCTGCAGAGGAAGTTCTTTGGGAAAAATTGTCCATTTGGGGTTTTGGAGTTCAGTTAGGAACTTGTCAGCGCTGCTTTATGTATGTACAAATCTTAGAAGTCATGTGTTTTCCTGACTGGATTTCAGGATGTGAAATGCTGTATTTCATGTTGTCCTGATCACCGCTGTGCTGTCGGTAAAATACTGTACCTTGTGTTCTGTGCTGCTTGAATCACAGCAGGAAATCTTGCTCAGTGAGTAACTTCCAGCATACTGGTGTGGAAGGAACACTGAAGTGCCCCTAGGAATCCTGCTAGTCTCCATGCTAACACCATGCACAAAGTTCCTGTGGCACCTCAAAGGAGGGGCAGGTGGGAGTTTTTCACATTGCCAAAATGCAGGGTTCAAGCCTCCCCACCCCTGCCCCACCAAACCAAAAAAGCTCTAGTTCTGAACTCTGACAGTTTGGGCAGGCTTTGGCTGGTGTGTTTGTGTTGTCACATGGAAGGTGAAATTAGGTGGATTCACTAGATTTCCACCTCTCACAAGCCTTTAATGTAACCACACTTGAACGTACACTGGTTTATGCATGTGGCACATTAACCAACCTCTTACTGCTTGGCCTGCTGCTGTCATCCTTTTAGTAGAAAACTGTGCCAAGTTATTTAAGAATATCAGCTGAGATGAAAAAATCTGTATCTGAAGCAATTGCTGGTCACTCTATGATTAAGTGCCTCTCGAAGGTTTTCTAGCCTTTTTGTTAGTGTTTGCCCCAATACCCTTTAAATACAATGCTGTGCTGTGTGATGGTGCATCCCTACCAAAAAAAGAATAATTTTCCTCGGTGCAGGCAAGACTGAGAATAAAATATGTACAGCTTGAAATGCTGGTCGATTTACTTTGAAAAACAGCATGTGAATTTTACAAGCAGGGTAACAGTACAAGTACTGCTACACCTTCTACTTTTAAATACATATAATCTTTATGGAAGAGAAATATGAAAACATTTGGGGTTTGTTTGTGAATAGAAAACTTTTGGCTGAGAAAGTACTACTATGAAAGTTCTTTTTGTAAGGCTAATGCTCCAGAGAAATGTTTTAATATTCTCCTGCAAACTATTGTATAAAAAAGGAAGGTAAAAAAGGAAATCAAGGTTTTTACATACTCTGCAACAGTGACCATTTGTAATTAGGCCAGATGGTTTTACTAGATGTCTGTGGAGAATTGAGGCTTTTTCTCTCTAAAGTGTTTTGTTGATAATGAGGTAAACTTCCACCCTCTTGCTCATTGGAATTGCTTCCAAATAATTTTAGTCTATGCAGGAGTTTTTCATAATTGTCAAGAAAATCCAAAGTTAATCCTGGTGAGAAGTGTAAGTCTTCTCATGAACATCTGTTTTCTGCCGGTGGGGATTACTGAGAGCATTCCTGCGTGCTTTATCCCGGTAGCAGGCTGTGTTTGTGCAAAGGTGGGCCTTTCCTAGGGTATGACTGTAGGGGCTTAGCTCACTGGTCTGCCTACCTCTGTATTTTGTCTTAAGTACTTGAGCAAGTAAAGTTTCTCCGAGGCAAGAGACATTTAACCAACAAAGCACGCATGCAGCAATCTTCTGGTTGTAATCTGTCAATGAGCAGCAGTGTAAAAACTTTCTGAGCCAGAAGCTGCATCAGAATCACGTTTCAATAGCTATGGGCTGTCTGTTAATTATCTGATTTTTTTTGTTTTTTTCCTGAATGCCATTAAGCTTTTGATTTCTACAGCATCCTGTGGTAGAGTTCATGATTCCATTCTGAATCGTTTTTTCCTAATGGATCTTGCTTGTTTTCCCTCATCTGCTCTTCTTCATCTGCTCAAAAAAGTGTTTCTGATTTAGGATATAGAGAGGACTGAGCAGCATGTAGTTCTCTTATTCTCTTGAAAGCTCTGAGAATTGAGTTTTCTGTTTTTTTCTTGCAGAAGCTAGACAGCCTTGTTTTTTAGGTGCTTCAGTTTAGCACAGTACAGTCTGATCACCCAGTCTGTAAATGGGGATGAGCTGAGCCTGGCTTGAGACCTGTGTAGTTTACTCTAAGTCACCTTTTGCAACCCGTGAGGTAATCTTATCCTTAAGTCTCAAGTTCTGGTGAAGGATCAGGACACTAGACTGGATTAAATTTATATAAAGTCAGTGAAGCTGGGCCAGACCTGCGGCTGATACGTATGAATATAAAGTTACATTCTGATCAGATACTTCCATTCTAGTTTTCCATGCTTGTTCTGTTCAAAACTGTATTAACCTGTTCACAAAACATAATCTGTTTTGTGCCCCTTTACATATAACAATTTGCCACGTCCAAATGCAACTTATGGATTTTTATAATATATAGCTTCCCCCATCCCCTCCCCCCACTCCTGTTCCTTCAACCATGGTGCCTTCGGCTGTGTAAGAAAGAAGGAAAGGAGCCTGTTACTGCAAGAAAGAGCTGTATTTGTCTGAGAGAGATTTGGAAACTTGAACAGCTTTATCTCAAGTTTCAAATAATCACTGCAGTCAGGAAGATTACACACAATCTTTTGGCAAGGTTTATAACCACAAAAAAAAGCAGTCTTGATACAGGTAAGATGACCTTTTTTAGGCTTTTTTGTGGTGTATCCCAAGAGGCTCTACTGACTTTCTCAAATCCATGTCTTGTACTTTATAAGTAATTAAGACTGTTGAAATAAAACTTTCTTGACCAGCAGTCCTGCTTTCTGTCTAAGAAAATTTTCTATTTATCTTTTGTTAAAATGCAGCCAAGCCTGCAACAGTTTCCTTTGAAGAATGCTGACTTGCAGTACTGTTTAAATTTACAATCATGACTCTTCAAGTCAAAAAAGAAAAGTTTCATTCCCAGTATGCATGGTCCTTTGAGTAGCTGGCACAGTGCACTTGGAGGAAAAAGTTACAGAAATGCGAGGGGTGTTTGGCAACTTCAGGGCATTGTAGGAGCGTATTCTGCTTCATAATGGGTTGTACTTTACAGATATCCTTGTAATACAAAGTTAAAACTGCCCCTTCAAAAAAAGTGCATGTAAGGAAGAAGGAGTCTTTGTTTGAAACTGAAATAATTTCTGGGAAAGGTTTGAAAGTTTCTATTCCTGCCTCCTCCCACTTTTCAAGAGAAAAACACTTTTTTACTGTTTGCAAAACAGAAATCATTAGGATACTTCACTGTTTACACAGATCTTAAGAGAAATTTATGTGCCAAAATAAGTCTGTACACTGCAGTGTGGAGAAACAATGAAGAAAGCCAGTTTTATATTTGAGCAATGTTCTATTACATGCCCTGAAACCACAGTGAAAATAGTTTTCTTTTTAGTTGGCACTTTTAAAATCTGATATGCAAGTTGGACAGATGGACGTTTAGAGATGTGCTCAGACATCCACTAAATGTTTTTTAAACATTTTACATGATTGATACTGTATCTTGCCAAATACGCAATAATGATGTTGGGAGGTGAAGTGCTTATTCTGCCTGTTTTGCTTGTTTCACTGATCATTAGTGTAGCTTTTGTAAGGAATCCCTGTAGACTTGGAGGGAAATGATGCTTTTTAAATTATTCAGTGGAATGGAGAACACAGGAATATAACAAAATCGAAGATGGTGTTCCCTTTTCCATCATGGGGGAAAGACTGTCTCTTGAGTTTGGTGCTGTTGAATCCTTTGGAGGAGAAGGAGAATTAAGTTCCTTTATGAAGCAGTCAGTATCAGAAAAGTAATAAAATGTTGGCTCCAGGGCTTTTAAAAACCCTTAGTCTTTCAGACCAGTATTATTTTTATTATTTTTTCCCCTCAGAAATTATGGGTTATTTTATGTGGACAGCATTGCTAAAACTGATAATACATGTGTTTTTAGGATTTTTAAAGTCACTTTCTCACTGGGCGAGTGCTGTGAGGACAGTTGCTTTTTGCAGGCAGTGGTGATACAATAGTAAAATAGCAAACAAAAGTGTTGCTGGACTGTGGAGTTTGCTTTGAGTCCAAAAAACTCAAAAAGAACCTTGCTTGCTTGGTACTGATAAAGTGACACCTATTGCACCTACTGTTCCTATGTGGAACATTCCTGAGTTGTGCAAGTTTTAAATTCTTCAACTTAGAATAGTCGAATTGTAAAATAAACCAGATAGATGTACTAAATAAAACAGATGCTCTCACTGAGCGCCCCTCAGTCCTGATAAAATTATTATCCAACAGAGAGGATGAGTCAATATGTATCTTTAAAAAAAAAGCAGACAAAAAGTGCCACAAATTTCTAATTCCTGCTTTTTTTTTCATTTTCCTTTAGTTCCTTGGAATAGCATTTCTTGGGATTGGATTGTGGGCATGGAATGAAAAGGTAAGTTGAATATATAGCACCAAACCTTGTTTTTCCTCTTTATCTCTCTCTTTTTCTGATGAAATATTGAAACAATAATAATGCTGCAAATCTTGTGTTCACACACAGTTTCTACTGAAACAAAGTCAAGCCTCTCTGTCAAATAAAACCTTAGCTTGGGTCACCTAGAGGAACACCACTGGCATCTTTCCCAAGAACACGTTGGCAAGAAATGGTGGCTGACACTTGCCCATAAAGTAACTCAGACTGCAGCTCAGATACCAGCACACCCTGCTGGGGCGGTATGGGCAGTGTGTCCCCAGGAATCGGGGGGGAGCCTACATGTCTTAGAATGCAACTTCCTGAAAAATGCTCTGCTGGGCTTTGCCTTAACATAGCATGTTAATTGCCGTTCCTCTTAAAAAACAAACCCAAAAAACTGAAAGCCAAGATGAGCCCTGAAAACCAATGCAAACATGAGGCAGAATAACTGTTGTTTTCAATTGTACGATTAAAACTGGCCACTAGAACACCTTCTGTTGCAAGACTCTAAAATCAGCTTTGAAATGGGAAGTACGTGTGTGTGAGGTGAGCGGGCGGGGAAAGAGAAAACATTTCCGAACCAGAGCCTAACTTTTAGCTTGCTTGCTGCAGAAACTGGGAAGAAGATAAAATATCAAGGCATAATATACAAAACAAGTCAGTACGTCTTGGATTACTGGTTGAAGAGTTTGGCTTGCTAAAAGACAACAGCTAAAATTAAAGCCAGAATTTCCTTTTCTTTGTTTAAAAGACTGAAAATAATAAAACCTGGCTGTTAACAATGGTGCTGTGTTGTTCAGTTGCATAGTAGATTTTTCTTCTTTTAATGGAAAACACTAAGTTATAAATTGATCTTCACTTAAGACGTAATAACTGGTGCTTGCAGCAGAACAAATAACACATTTAGAAGCTCTGGAGTTCTGCCTCTAAAAAATTCAGGAGGAATTTTGAGTTGTTAACTTATATTCTAATTGCTCTGTGTGTGTGCCTTGGATGTAGATGATTACAAACAGTAATGGGCTGTTAATTAATGCACACTGTATACACCTATATAGATGTATATGTATATTTGCATACCATATGATACTGATGTTGTATAACTCAAATAGGCTTAGAAAGAGGTGCTGTGACTTTTTGTTCAGCAAAGATGTAAAAACATGTTTTATTTAGGACTCTGAGCATACTCTCAGAGCTTGTACCTATGTCTAAACCCCAGAGAACTGCATTGTTTGGGAGTGGCTTTACAGAAGAGATTTGAACATTTTTGTATCATTACAGTAGGTAACACAAATGATTCCTCTTTAGAGTGAATGAGCAGGTAAAGAAAAAACAACTATAGTGTTTAAAGTCTAAAGTATGCCAGTCTTAACAGCTAGAAGGTGTTCTCCTGGAATCCTGGTTTGTTAGGGTTTACATATTTTATGTATGGGAAAGCATGTACCCTTTCCTAGGGAAGGTGCATTCAATTCATAATTGCTAATAGCCAGAAGCCAAAGCTCTTGTTTTTACTTGAGATTTGGACATGTGTTATCAAGTCATCTTAAACCATTTTTAATCAGATTCTGAAAGGGGGAGAAAATGCCATGTTGTTCTAAGACAAGCAAATAAAACCACCACAGTTTAATATGCATTAACTCATGCTCCATATGTAGTAGGTGTTTTAGATTTTATTTTTTTTTAATTAACAAGTAAAATAAAATGCTATTTATTGGTTTAAAGCACAGGTTTTTCCTTGAAAAATGAGCATGTTTCCCCAGCTTCTTTAACTGTTGTGTTCTGCAGTGCTTAGTATGGAGCGTTTCAGTTCATGGTTGTAACAATCAAAATCCTGTAAGGTATAGCTGAACTGCAGAGCTCTTGAGCCCAGACAGATTTGAGTTTTGTAGAACAGCTATGGAAAAATTGACTTGTGTCAAACCAATTTGAGTCCTTTATTTCACTCAGCTCTTGAGAGGACAGGCAGTGGCCAAAAGCTGCTGTCAGCAGGATCAAGTTCCAGGTACTCATAGGCCCTGTGTTACTTAGTGGGGGGCAGATCAGTTAGATCCCAGAGTTGTTCTTACCACTGATGAGGAGTTGAAGACGAAAGCCAAGGACGTGAAGCCCAGGGCTGGAGAGATCTGTAACATAACTGAAGAGCACTTCTCTAGCTAGGCTGCTGCTTGCCTAAGGCTAGGATGGATATCCCTTAGGCATTATGGGCTGTTGTAATGGTACACTGTAAGACAACAAAGCAGCTTGTCAGAGAAGGACCTAGGGGTCCTGGTGTACACAAAGTCAAACCGTGAGCCAGCACTGTGTCTTGGTGACAAAGAAAGCTAATGTGTCCTGGGCTGTACTGGGAGTGTTGCCAGCAAGTTGAGGGAGGGAATTCTTCCCCTCTCTTCAGCACTGGTTAGGCCACACCTAGGCCACTTCTGGGCTCCCCAGTCCAAGAGGGATGCTGATGTACTGGAGAATCCAGCAAAGGGCTGCATAGGTGATTAAGGGACTGGAGCATCTCTCCTGCAAGGAAAGGAAAGGCTCAGAGAGCTAGTCCAGAGAGGAATAGGCTAGGGGGAATCTTAATGTATGGAAATACCTGAAGGAAGAGCCCAAAGAGAATGGAGCCAGGCTGTTCTTGGTGGTGCCCAGTGACAAAGGCAATGGCCATAAAGTGAAACACAGATGGTGTTTCCCCTGAACATCAAGGAACACCATTTGTTTATAATGTGAGGATGACCAAGCACTGGCACAGTTTGCCCAGAGATGATTTGAATGAAGTCTCTGTCTTTGGACATTTTTCCAAATCGATCAGGGCATGGTTCTAGGCAGCCAGAGCTAGGTGGCCAGGTGACCTCAGCCGTTCTGTGAAGGCTTGCTGCTGCCCCAATGAACTTGACTTTGTCAAAGTTGAACTTGACACTGCTGTTGTATAATGTGTAAATTTGTAAGGGATTTTTTGCAGGAGCAGGTCTTCAGGACTCCTACTGTAAACTTCATTTGGTTGTGGGGAGGATTTTGATTAACTTCTGTTTTGAATTGTGTGGCTTTATATTTGGCTGTGTGGTTTTACAGCCTGGCCATCAACTTGTGCATACTTTTGTTGCTTCACAGAATCTTTTCAAGGTAAAAAGATAGTGTTCCAGGCCACATTAAAACTGAAGGATGTAAAAAACTAATCCAGACTTCACAGGAGTCCCATTGGCTGCTGGTTAAAACCAGTTTGGGAGAGATTTGTGGACTTGGTGCCTAGTTTCTCTTTTTTTTTGCAAAGTTGGCTTGAATTCTCCCCTTTAAACTTTCTTGTGAAGACAAAAAGCACAATATCCAGTCTTGTGGCCTTCTTACGGCCTTTGCAGGGAGGCAAAAGAGCTCATTTGTCAAATAGGCAATAGAATTGGCTTGACAGCCAGTCAGCCAGCCCTAAACAAAAGCTGGGCAATTAGCATTCTGAGCCATGAACCTGAAAGAGAGCTGGGGGTGGGGTGGGGGCAATAAACTCTGGGGATGAATAAAGCTATCTATACATGGATGTACTGTATAGCTCACAGTCTCACAGTGTTTTCAGGCACGCCAGGCTTGGGCTTGTACTGTTAAATAGTTCATCCATGGCAGCTGATTTCCACCCTCCTCTCCGCAACAGTGACACGAACATTGTTAACACACAAAGAGTCTATGCGAAACCTCAGCAACTCACAGCACTTTTGCTCAGCAGCAGGGGAAAACGTTTATTATTTCATCGTTTTCTTAACCACTTCAAGCCGTGTCTTCTGTTGACTCTTTAAAAATAAACTAGACTTGCACAAAATGTCTATTTCCCTCCTTGGTTGTAGATATTAGATATTGTGGTGTTAAGGCTGTTCATGGTGTGATACTAGTAGGTGCTTGAGAAAATAAGCTCCCTGGCTACCTGCAGAAGATTTATGTTCAAGAGTAGTGAGCTTAAGTGATGAATTGCTGTTATATCTTCTGAGACCTTATAAGATTGTCCATGGAGAGGAACTTTTTAGAAGGCAAACACTGTGGTTTTGGGCTAAACTCTGAAGTAGGAAGTAGCAAAACTAAGAGATACTAAAGCAGGGAAGAAATCTTGCAAATTTTGTTGCTTAAATTGATTTTGTGTATAAAGTTGACTGAAATGAAGAGGGAGAAGTGGAAGAAGCTGACAATGTGCATGAGTTTGGCTTCTTAGCTTTTGCTGTTAAATCAGTATAACAAGAATGCTTCAGCTCAGAAGTCAAGTTGTGTGCAGTTTGGAGTACCAGTATAGTACCTCTGGGTGCCAGCACAGTGTTCTTAGTGAGCAGGAGCTCTAAATCTAGATCTCAAGTTTGAAGATAGACTTTTACTTTTATAAGGTGATTTAGGTCTGCTTTGGTGCTCTTGGAGAAGCTAAACTCCCTACATGGAAGCAATCACAGTTCATCAGATCAAATCTCTCTCTCCTTGACCTGAAGTGAAAACTAAAGTTGTTTTCAAGAAAAAATTCTCACTTCTCTTACTGTCCCAGTGAGTGGCAGACATCAGGAAGGAATGATACACTAGTCACTCCATAATTGTTGTGCATACTTGTCTATTACACAGTTCTTCTAAAAATTATTGCCAGCAAGGAAACTGTGCGTATATCCTCTGTTCTTTATAGGCTGAAGGGTACCCAAAGCCTGTATCTTGCCTCTAAGACATGTAAAACCTGTATGTAGGTTTTATAGCACTGGAGAAGAGAGGAGGTGATACACTATTATATGTCATTTAAATTTCAGTACATAAAGATGCATAATCTAATCAGGCAGGCTTTAAAATTATTTACTAATGTGCCAACACTTCATAGTCATTAATCCTGAAAAGTCTAAAAATCTGTATCTTGTATGTATTTATGCCAGTTATTCACCTCTTGAACTCTCCTTTGTCAGGACAAGAAAGCTAGACTAGTTCTTCTCCTCTGTTAGACACTTGAAAAATACAGTTCTGCTGCTATTACTGTTTGCTGTGGGAAATGCAAAACCAACAAAAAATCAAGGAAATAAGATTAGTAAACATCCCCCACCTAGTTTCTTGCTTGCAGAGACAAAATTCTGGAGTAGAATTAATTTGGCATGCTTCAATGAGTATTGTTCTGTTCCCTATGTTCATTCAGATGCACAGCATGGAGGAACTGCATGGAGTTTTTGACTAGCAAAGCAGAGAGACATTTTTCTGTTTTAAAATTGTGCATTTGAAAATACTTTTATTTACCATCACCCCCTAGATGTTGCTGTTTGCCAGTGATACTAAGTCCTACAGACAAGCCTGTGAAAAGGCTAAACCTCTGCTTGCAAGAATAAAGTTTCAGAAGATTTTGTATTGGTGTATCTTTTTCTGATGATCTGGGGTTTTTTGGGTGTGTGGTGGTGTTTGTTTGTTTTGGTTTTTTTGGTTGTTGTTGTTGTTTTTGTCCTCCCAGTAATGAGATATTGGAGCAGAGCAGTTTTTTTCCCCATCTTGGAGGAAATGGAAAGTAAAAAAGAGCTGATTTCTCCCATCCTCCTGTAGTGTTGAGTCCTCTTCTTTTATGTGCATCCTGTGGGCCAAATTCCATATACACTCATTGTATCACCTCTTTATTTCTTAGGCTGATGATTCTCCTAAGTTGTCTCTGACTCATTATGCCTTGATTTTTCATTACTGGGTCAACTTTTCAAAATTGCTGCTGCCTGGAGCGTTTTCAGTTGGAGCCATTCTCTCTTGTCCTGCAGTTTGCTACTGTGCCTGTTAGAGCAGCAGCTGTTCAGCAACAGATGATCTGCAAATGTCGCTGGTTTGTTAGTGCCCTTGTGACTCCCTTCTCTTTGGCCCCATTAGGAACCCAGGAATGCATCAGATTGTGTGGGTGTGACACCACTGGGTCACTGCTCCAGCCAAGATGTGTGTCTGGCTTTGGGCTCAGCCTGTGAGGGCTGTGCCTGCTAACGGGAGAGGAAGTGGTGCTGAAGATCCAGCTTGCACATTGCAAGTTTTGAAAGGTTTGAGTTCTTTTCAACCTAGTTCTAGTGTGATCTCGTGGACTGAATGTCTGCTAGTGGTTGGAGCACGAGCTGTGTTCCAGGGGCACATCTTCATTTGTAAGTAATCCAGTCTGTGTGCTCTGAGACTGTTCCCTGGTGTGAACTGAAGCACAGCTTGTGTGTGATCACTTCAAAAGGACTGCTGGATCTGACCTGAAATATTAAATGTAGATGTGCACCAAAGGCAGGAGCTGGAGTCAGGGCTCTGTCTCTGGAAAGCAGTACAAGCTGTTCTGATGATCTTAAAGAGTACAAGATGGAGAGGAGGTGAGGTGTACACCCTTATTGCTTTTGTATGTGACTGTTGCTTCCTTATTTGTTATTGATGGGATAAAGGCAAACTATTGTGCAGCTATAACATCAGGAGGGGCATTGAGGAGCTCCTGTGTTCAAGACCAGCGTTTTCCCTTTGCCTTTTTCTCCCTTGAGCTATACATGAGATCCTACTTGTAGTGTGGATGGCTCTGGCCGTGGGGAAAACATGACATGACAACAGAGGACCTGTCAGGTATCTCTCAGACTGTTTTTCTTCTTGTGCTCACATACCAGGAGGAGAAGACTCCAGTTCTGCAGGAGTTTTTTTTGGCCCTGGCTTGGTTGTCTCACATTTCTTGATGGGGTGGGAGGCACCTTTATGTTAAAGAAAAGAGCAGGTCCTACTATTTTATTTGACTTCTCCTGAATTTGGAGTGGGGTAGAAATATGAGGTCAGTCTTTCCTGTTCCATCCATGCATTGTTGTATCCTAGTCATTGAAGTACATTTCACAAATAAAAGAATTTTTTCACAACTTCACCATTACTTATTTTAGTTCACTTATGGATGATGCTTTTGTTGTTTCACTACACCAAAAAAATTTTGGCTTGTGTTGGATTAAAATATTAAATAGGAACTCATGGACTGTAATGTAAAACAGGCTATGGAGGGTGGAGGAACAGAGCAAACAGATGAGCTGGAGATCAGCCAGGGAACATGTCCTGCTGGTTCTCCTTGTGGGACTACAGCAGAGCCCTAGGTTGACACCACAGTGAGAAGTAAATTACTTGAATATGTAGCTTTGTACAAACAAAACATTTCCTGCCAAATACAGATTACAGACGTGCCTAAACTACCGAGAAAGTGATGTGCATCTACCTCAAAAATAACCGTACTTCAAAACAAGAATCCCTCTAGAGGAAAAAATTGCTCCTCCTTTTAGATGTTAAAGTATCAGAGTACTTGCAACTATTTAACAGTTGTGGTTGTAGTGGGCAACTGCAGTAGTGTTGCTGAGGAAAAACACTTTGCATTTGTAGAAAGCCTGACTTTAAAGTATTTACAGGTGGTTTGTTTAGATCTTGCATTGATGCAAGAGAGAAATCGACAGTCACCATATATTTCATGACTGGCTGCTCAGCCTGAGGATTCAGAGCACATCGTGGAGGATGCAGTGTTAGAACGTGAGATACTGATCCTCTGCTCAAGCACCTCTGGAAATGTTTCCTTCTGCTTTTGACTGAAGATGGGTTAAAGACAAAATTGGTCACTAGCAGATGTTTGTATATCTCTGTCAAACTTTTCCTAGGAGTAGCTGTTGCAGCCAAAAAATAATTGATACTGTGGTAGTGGGTGTAGTAGGCATTATAGAAACTTGGATAGGAAGAGTATGGGCCTAGAGGACTGTACTTTTAGATCTTCCTAACAATATAAAGTGAGATGATATTCCTCAGTCGTTGCCCTATTGCTTGAAGCAAAATATACTTTTCTTCAGGGCATTGCACTCTTGTATGTTCAGACAGCTTATTTATAAGTGTCCAGAGTACAAGACTGGAAAATTGTATTCTAAGCAGTAAGCAGTAATCTTCTATCAGACTACCTCTGTGTATCTCAAGCTGTAATCACAGAGCACTGTCTGTGTTTCTCATTCCCACTGCTAGCTGTTGTTTAATTGACAAAGCCTCTCTGAAGATTGTGTATCCTGAAATGCCTCTCCAGAATACTGATAACTTGGGGTTCATATGCAGAGAGCATAGGGAGTACAGATGACAATTAAACAGTATGTGCTTTGCATTGTCAGGATGTGTTGTTTGGGATTTATCCAAGCTAGGCTTATGATTGCCATATGTGGACTAGCAACAGACGCACGTAAAGGTGCTTTCCAAGGACAGCAAACAATGGCACATAAAGCCTGTGTTGTTCTGTGCAGTGTGTGTTGGATCATAGCTATCCCGAGGAGTGACCAGCCAACATGTGGCATTACAGGGGGCTAAGGGCTTGGCAGTTCTAGAAAATCAAGTAAAGGGAGAAAGGGCAGGATTGGAAAAATGGTATAAAAGTGGCTCAATAAATTTTACTGCCATTGAATTTAATGTGACTGTGATGAAATGCAAGGTGATGTGTTTCTTACTGCTACTTTTGTATTATGACTGTCTTCTCTAACAGTATTGTCCACAAATACGAGCTGAATTTTACTTGGATTTATTTTCATTTGATTTTTACTACTTTCATATGGAAAGAAGTTGATTTAGCATAGTAATTTGCTTTGAGATTTTTGTTGCTTTATTTGGTTTTTTTTGCTTTGTTTTTAAAGAAAGACAAAGTGTCTTGTAAAGAGAGACTGAACGCTTCATCTATTTTGGATTTTTTTTTTTTTTTCAAGTAATACAAAGGCAACATCCTTTCTCCAGTGACTGGTTTTTTTCACTCTACTACACCACAGTCCGTTAATTCCAAAATCGGCTAATGGTAAAAGAAAAAAACCAGTAGTGCTTGCTTTAGGGCAGAATTTATTCTCATCTTATGATAACTATAAGCACAGAGGAAAGGGCTTTAAAACTTTGTGAAGAAATCATTTTAGTAGTTGTTTTTCCCCTTGAGGCAGAGCTCATGCTTCTTGACTTGTATAGGGCCAAGGCCTTGATTTTTTCAAAGGTTTGTGTGTTGTTGGATTATCCTGTTTATATTGCTTGTTATTCTTAGCCAGAAAGTTGGTTTGGATTTTTTTTCTATGACAAATGTAATGAAACAAAAGTAGTGGAAAGACTTTTGCACAAGTGGATGGAAGTGTTCATTTCATCTAGGTGTGCATCATCTCTTCACTGAGATGGTACCAGAAAAAGGGATGGGCCAACTGCCCTGCTTTGATAGCAGTGCTGGCTTTGAGTTGTGTTATGTCATTCCCTACATCTTTTTGCTTTCTTAATGAATGACAGTAAGGCTAGTACTGTGTGTGATGTAGGAGGAAAGTGGTGAATGGGATTTTTTTTTTTAAATCTTTTTTTTTATCCCTCTCAGGCAATAGCCTTCTGTAGTAGGAGGGAGAAGAATATACTTTGAGAATGTCATTCATACTGTTGGATTGTTTGTACTTTAGGATTGGGTTGTAGTCAGATTTTTCTTTGGGTTTTGGCCTTTTCTAAGGCTCCTTGATGTGTGCATTGATGAAACTCACATGTATATTTTATCTACGCTGTCCTCATCTGCAGAATTAAAAGCTTTGAGTACTGTCTTCATATACTACTTGCTCAAGTTTTGCTTGGGAAACATGAAAGTGGTTGCAGACTACATGAAGTTATGTGTTAGAGATATTAGAGATATTGGTTACGTGACAGTTGGTATGTTTTGAGTGGTGCAAAACGAGTATGTATATATATATTTTTATATCTATAATCACAGGTCTAAAGCCACAGTTGTGAACAGTCATCATTAACAATGTTACTATAAACTTCTGGAAATGAGGTTATGGTAACTTCCCTCTCAATTGTTGCTGTTTTGGGACTATTTCAAAGAAACAAAGGGATATGAGCAGGAAGAAGAAAAAGGATGAACTGTAGAGTTTTGCAATTGAGGAACTGTAGATGTAGAGATCTCTATTGGTGTTTCTCAGGCCACAGGATCATTCAGGAGTTACAGGAAGCAGTAGTCCAAAGCACTCAGCCTGGCTTCAGGCGTCTTTGAGGAAACACAGCAGTGGGCTTTGCATTGACCTGCAGCGCTGGGGAGGGGAATGAAGAAAGAGTGACACTTCAGCGTTTTTGTTCTGCCAAAAAGCCTTGGGAAACTGTAACTGTTCCTGTGCAAACTCACTGGAATAGAGGAAACTTTGTACTTGCTTCTTGATACAACCCATCTGTTCAACATCAGCCAAACTCTACCTAAAATGTGTTCAAAAAATTAAAGTAGTTCCTCAGGATTACTGGTGTCGCAACACAAGCTTTGCTTCTAAGGCAAAAATGGCATTACAAGCAGACTGTGCTGACTGTCATATCTAAAACACAGCATATGTGGTTTAACATATGATAGCTCTACCCTAAGTTAGTGTAAACCATGTCCCAAGACAAGTTCTTAAATTGTCTTTCATCATACTAAGAGACTTTGTTATTTTCAAATTTTTCCTGCTAAGTAATTTTTCAGTAGCCATACTTTATTTCTAGAATGAAGTTTTGGCACTGTAGATACCTGAAGTTGAATTGTCCAGATATGTAGTTTGTCAAAATTTGTTGAAAAATTTTTTGTTGCGAGATGCTGCAACCTAGGAGCTCACTTCTAATTTCTGACAATTGCTGTAAATACTGAGCATAAATGCTAAATTCAAGGTGGTTTTATTGCTTGTAACTGTTTTTTCTATCATAACATGTCACTATGTGTTTACATAAATGATGTATATGATACATAAAATGCATCTCAGCGTGCACAATAAGGTTGAGTTAAGTTTTGTTCAAATATCTATTCTGCGTTTCTGGCAGACTACTTCTTATAGCTACACAAGCAGAAAATGCCCTGTGGGTTTCTCACAGAGGATTCTTCAAGAACATTTTGTTATTCATTCACATGTTGATTCAGAAATATTGCACATAATTGCACTTTTTATCTCTTTTGGGATACAAAGATTTTCTTAATTGTGTTTTTTCTTTCTGTACTGCAGAACATTTACTTTGCTGTAATCTTCTCCCTTTTTAAGAAGAAAAATGCAGGCAGAATTTGTACAATGGAAAACTGAACATACTTTTTATCCCTTGGCATTGTCTCTTTCTCAGGGAGTGCTGTCCAATATCTCCTCCATCACTGACCTGGGAGGCTTTGATCCTGTTTGGCTCTTCCTAGTGGTAGGAGGAGTTATGTTCATTTTGGGATTTGCAGGATGCATTGGAGCTTTACGAGAAAACAGTTTTCTTCTCAAATTTGTAAGTAGCCTTTGCAAGTGTGACATTCCCATTTACATAGCATGCCATGTTCTCTGTTCTGGTTAACTGCATTAAGCTTTTAAAATGTATTTTGGAGAGGAAGGTGTTATCCAGTGTCAGAGTACCACGAAAACACTTAGCTTTTAACACTTTACAGCTCTTCTGTCTCTGCTGCTTACTGGCTGTGTTTTTTTACAGCTTAAAACTATTGGTGATAAGAACCATAATATGGAAATACTGCTTTTCGTATGCATATAGCCTAATAGTTTGCTTCCCTGTCACAAAAAGAGAGAAATTTCTTGTGAGAATCTGTGGGAATTGAACTTGGAGTCCTTAACAAGCTGCCTATGAAATAAGAGGGATGTAGATGCGGCAGTGAATGTGACCCATGTGACTTCTGCTGTGCAAGGGCCCCTCACGGTACAGAGGAGATAGGACTCTTACGAGGGGTTGCTGGCTGATATCCTGTCTGTGCCATTCAGCTAACTGGAAAAGGCTTCATTGCTTTCAGTGCTGCGGCCTGAGAAGGAGAAGGGGAGGAGAATGTGTCCAGGATGCATAAAGAAAATGGAAGTTTTCTTGAACTCTGGACTAGACTGCTGGTTAGGGAAGGAGCTGCTGATATACAAATGTACCTCAGTATGCAAAACTTCTTTAGCTAAGTAGCCGGGTTGCATATTTTGGAAGACTTCCTCCTGTAACTTTTGAAGATGAGGGTGACAGTATCATGTTCACTATTAGATAAATTGAAGATTTATAATAAAAAAGATTCTTTCCGTCACCATTCCCATTTCCAGAGGTGGGCACAGCCTGGGTGATAGTTGTGTCTTCATAACCATTAACTGTTAATATGTACATGAAAAAGCTTCCAGTGAAATAACTACCTCCAAGTAATACATTTGGCTCTCACAGACAAGTTGTATAAGGGGAGGAGGCAATTGAGAGTCACAGTTCTTGAGGCATTTATAAAGCAGCTTGTAACACTTTTTTTTTTCTTCATCCTTGCTTCTCTTAGCTTGCCTAAAATGAACCCATCTGCTGTACCAGAAATAGCTTCCCATACAGCAGCTGCAGGAGAAATTAAAAATGCATCTGAACACACACAGAGAGCATATTAAAATGAAACTCAAAGGCACAGTTGCAAAGGGGATGGACTTCCAGTATACCAGGACTCCTGTGTGGTTTAAAACAGTGTAGACTCAGTGGAAATGCTTAGACAAAGTGGCAGATCATTAGTAATGCCTTTGGCATCCATTGCATTTGCATTAATCATAGCAGCCTCATTTAGTTTTAATGTGGATGTGAGTCATTTCATAGACATTCCGCTCCGACTTAGTCATTAATTAATTTCTGCTGTTACCAATTTCTGCTTTGTCTGCTTAGGCGAAGCTTTGCCAGTGAGAGGATCTAAAGCAAAAGTCACGTAGAAAGTGTTTTACTGGCACTGTTGTTGTTTATGCCTTCTAAAATGTAAATGCCTATGTAGAAATTTAAGATTTCAAGGGTGGCCACCACATGTGGTGGTGACTAGCCGTGTCCTGAAATTTACAGTGAATTCTCTTGGATCTCTTTGAAAATCTCAGTGAAATGTCCAAGGTTTGCACATTTGTTAGCATTTTTATTATTTTTTAGAACAGAATTAAGATTTCTGTACTACAGCTCCAATAAAAATGGTGTGTTTTTGATTTAAAATTTCCTATGTGCCAAAATGGCTTGAACTTGCACTGAGACACATAAAGCCTTATCAGTGGATATAATTGTGAGCTTTGAAAAAGTTTTTGGTCCTAAAGGAAAATAATTTTAGCCTTTTTTATTTTCTTCATAGTTTTCTGTATTTCTTGGAATTATTTTCTTCTTGGAGCTCACTGCCGGTGTTCTAGCATTTGTTTTCAAAGACTGGATAAAGGACCAGCTGTATTTCTTTATAAACAACAACATCAGAGCATACCGAGATGACATCGATTTACAAAACCTCATAGACTTCACACAGGAATATGTAAGTTGGACTATGTTTATTTTTTGTCAGGCTTACTTTTGAGAAATACCTGCTCTTATTTTTTGCTTTCCATCTGTTTTGTTTCTTCAAGGACCAACAGAAATATTCTAGCATATAATACTTTTGAATATATGTATATTTGTCTTTACAGAACTTCCGCAAACATACAGGACCTGGGAAAAGTGACTTTAGTGATGTATCACTGAGTAAAACAAGATGGAGAGTTGGAGTGACTGTTCTTGAAGACTTAGAGATAGCGTGTCAAATGCACCAAATTAAAATATTTTGTTGTAGAAGCTGTCACATCTGCTTAAGAAATTACTCCTTTTCTAAGCTTAATTTTGTCCTAAGATGAATGTTAGTGTAGTTTTGTGATGTTAGAGGTGCTACAGCACACTGCAGAGTGGCAGAGGTATTTAGTTGATCCAAATGAAACTACAATGTTATTGCTCCTGAATTAGACTTAATGGAATTAGCCTAATGAAGTGGGCCACTTGTAGAGTTCTTGAAGGACATCTCTAAGTGATGCCACATCAGCACTTGGGAGGGGAGGGTGAAACCAGGGGTGCACCTGTTTGTGCAGGTTAAGCTCTGTAATTTATCAGTGTGTGTAAAGTTTTGCACTGACTTTTGCACACAAGCTCTGCCAGTACCTTCCCCCTCCAGTACTCAGTTCTGGCTTGTGTTGATGAAGTCCTCTTTGAATTTGGGACTTTGTGGCTAACGTGGCTAAGTGTTGGTTTTCATATTTACTGATTTTTGTACATTCTGCAATTAAAATATTTTCAATGCTTGATTTCCTTCTTTATGCCTGGGGGAGAAATGGTAAGTAACAGGATGTGGATCCTTGCACCGTTTTGAATCTTTTGCAAGAAGGTCAGAGGTCACTACAGTCTGAAAGCAGTGGTCCACTTGTATGCAGCCAAAGGCTACAGTCCAATTTTAAAGTCACTACCTAAAACTTTCTCTCCTGACTGGATTAGCACTCAGCAGATAAGCCAGGGGCAGTCCAAGTTGTGAGAGCAAGTTACTTCTTCAACCAGTAGAGATAGTGCACGAAGACAACATGTTCAGGTATTGCAAAGAGAACTGTGCCACATCTAGAAAGAGAGAATGGCAATTCCAGTGCTTTTTAAAATGTGGTTTGTTTGTGGGGTTTTAAATTTTACATTTTTTTAAAGTTGACATAGATGGGTTCATTGGTCTAGCTCCTTAAATGCTGTAAACCATCAGTGCTTCACTGATCTCCAGTCCATTCTTTGTATGTTCTGCAAAACACACCAGTTCCTTGTGTGTTCAACGTGTTTTGCCAGAGACTAAGCCTGCCTTTGGCAGACTTACTCTTTGAAGGATTCAGTAAAGGTGTTGATTGTGCAATGTGTGATGCAGCAATGTGTTTGTACTGTCTAATGTACATCCAGGCAAAGTTCCCCCAAACTGGCAAAAGGAGTAGCTGTACCAGTGTAGCCCTTGGAGCTTGTTTTTTTGAAAATCCAGGGCTCATTAGACTGGACAGAATGTTGTACTCTTGGCTCTACTGTTCCTTGGGCCTGAGCTTGTAGGCATGTGCAACTCTGTGGTATTGTGTAGGCTTATCAGCTCACCCACGGGTGTCTCTCCAGAGAGCAGCATAGCAGAGTGTGACTGTAACTTCAATCACATGATAACTGTGGAACAACTTACATGTTTGGAATTGTATTTAAAAAAAAAAGACAAAAGACCCCAGCCAAACAAAAAAAGCCAGTTTCAATGAAAGCAGTGGGAGTCTCAGATTTTGTTTTGAAAGCTAGAGGGAAACTGGCAGCAATGATGCATGTTACTAATGCTGAGATTTTTGTTCTGAAATTTAAGAAGCTCTTCTTTTTTTGTTCTAGTGGCAGTGCTGTGGGGCTTTTGGAGCTGATGACTGGAACCTTAATATTTACTTCAATTGTACAGATTCCAACGCGAGTCGAGAGCGCTGTGGTGTCCCATTCTCTTGCTGTACTAAAGACCCTGCTGTAAGTGACGGTCAAGAGGGTAGGATGGGTCTGCTGTTCCAACTGTAAATAAGTCTTCAAGATTTTCCTTTTTTATTTCTGGAAATTGTGCATAATTTTTAACTTCTCACCAACCTGTGTTTTTTGTTCTTATAGCTCAGCTTAACCACTAACTTTTCTGCAGTCAGCAAAAATCATAAGATAGCTTAAGTCTTCATTGTTTGTGGCTTTTATTAGAAAGAGAGAACCATGGGCTTGGCTGAACATACATATTAATTTTAGCAAGTATAAAAAGGAGAAGCTCTTGATGAGTTGAAGAATGTGAACTTTCAATTGAAATTCATCAGAACAGAAACCCTTAAGATCAGACACTTTAAAGGAGGTATTATTCATTATTTAATGCAGTGTCCTGAGGCTGCAGCCAGTTTGACCCAGTTTGTGCCAGGTACGGTAATGAATGACAGTCTGTGCCCTGAGGAACTGACATGTTTGCATTAGAATCTTGACTTGGATATGGGTATCTTTACATACTCTTTTTTTTTATCTTTAAAATTACTGCCTGTCCTACAGTCACCTGAAATCAGACTTGAAAGGTCAGAAATTGTTTGCGGGAGCAGCTTTTTGGTAAATTTTCATGTCTTTTAAAATATTTATAGTTGTGGATCATCAAGTGGAAAATGTTGGAGCCATGCATTGCTAATATGGACATGATCAAGAAGAGTAAAGTGTAAAGTAAAAAGTAAAGTGTAGGGAATCACTAATAGTGAAAGGCTTGGAACAGAGATGGATATGTGCTTAGCACTGTATGCATTTGACTTGATATAGCTTGAAAGAAGGTGGCTTTGAGTGCTTGTATTATCTAGCAATTCAGCTGTGCCTTTTTCTCCACCTGGAATGACTTACAGTTCCTTGAATGTATTAGTCTGGCACAGACTGAAGTTAGGCAAGTTGCCAAAAGGCACCTCAGGTGCTTCCTGCCTTGCTAGTAATGCAATGCAGTTGCTGCTCCTTGCATCCAGTTGTTGCTGCTCTCCCCCTCTCCTGATAAGGTACTGCCGTTTGCACAGGCTGGTTCTGGTTCCTCTGCAGTGAACGTTTCTTCACAGTAGTTTGAATTTTTCTCACAAACATAGCTGAAAATGTTTTAATGGGATATTAAAGCAAAATGTAGATTAGGCTCAAACATTACCTTATGCTTAGGATTCCCTCTGCTGTTTGCCTGTCTGCCCACCCACCTACACAGAGGTCATCGCAACCCAGTTTTAAAAATATAGCTGTTATAAAACCAAACCAGTGACAGCAGTACAAGGTAATCCTATAAATACATAATCCATCCTAAAGTTCTCTCTTTCTCTCTCTGTTCTGTAAATGGCTATGCAGTTTGTTAGGGTGTGATGCAGCAACCATAAATTCAAAGATAAATCTCATTCTTACTCATAGTAAGGAAACAACAACCTTAATGGCCTTTAAAAACTGAAAATATTACAAGTCATGCATATGATTAAAGTAATTATACCCCAGCTGTGATTGGTTCAATAGCAGGGATAAACATAGGTTTATTCTGCAGGGAAGCAAATTTGTCCCTTTTAGAATTAGGTTTTAGTGTTGGACTGATGCAAAGAGTTATGTGGATGCCTTATTGTTTTTAGTTTAGCTTGAATCAGGAAGTGGTAAGTTTAAGGCAGGCTAAAATAAGTTTCTTGAAACAGATTTTTACTACAATAGTTCATTTTGATGTAGTTAAGAAGGTTGAAGTGTTCCAAATTCCTGTACAGGCAAGTCTAGAAAACTTTATTTCCATTGCATTTTTTGTACCTTCTTTTGGTTAACAAATTCCAAGGCTAAAGACAGAAGACATTAATGATGAAGCAAGTAGGCATTTAGTACAAGGAAGAAAACTTAAAATCGCTCTGTCAGAATCTTAGGTGCTTTTACATTCTTGTAGTCTGTGGCACTTACATCCTGGCACAGACGCATTCGTCTCTTTAAGAGACACTTAACTTCTTTAAGTTGCTAGAATTTTGAAGGTCCATTAAGGGTATCCAGTTTGGGCAGCTGACAGAATGCGGCCTATTGTACTTCCTGTAAAGTGAGGAAACAGAGGAGCTTTCTGTGCTGATAGGAGATACTTTTTTCCATATGGCTGCTTTTTAAAATCCATTTCTTCACTGCTTGCCTTTCTCACTTCCCACAATTTGATTAAATTGTGGTGTTTGGTACACCTAGCTAAGATTGGCTGATTTTCTCACTTTCTTGAGTAGTCCTTCTTCTGCTCACTGTCGTTACATAAGTCAGCAACTTAATATTTTGCTGCCATTGTGGCTGATGCCAAAAGTTTCATACTTCATTTTATTACTGTGAAATAACTGTATACAAAGTAAAAATATAGCTTCAGCTGCCAATTGTTCACTAGGGAAAGGCTGCCAGAGCCTATTTTATTACCTGTGCTTTGGGAGTACTAAAGGAAAGAGAGTAGGAAAAAACTCTCCTTTCCCATTGGTATCAAGCTCCCATAAGAAAGAACAGGCAGTAAGAATACATTACCCCATCTGTTCTTTTTTTCTTTCAGGTTTTTGGAAAGGAACTAGATTATATACCTATTTCTAGAGACATTCTCAAAAAGATCTTGCAGCTTCTGCAACAGAACTGTCCCTTGTCACCTCTTCATTCTGCACAGACCGAACCCGGAAAATGGGAACAGTACTCTTGGCATATTTTTTAATACAGACAAAACCTTTTCAGCAGAAGGCTCTTTCACTTAGCATAGATGTCCCCTAGTCCCTTTACTTTGACTACTAAATGCTTCTATCTGGAACATGGAGTTCACCCCGGTGGAGGGCTGGTTTTCCCAGCTTCCTGACTTGAGAGATAAAAATTTTTTTGACCATGTGCTCATAATTAATAGCACAGAGTGAAGGATAAAGGTGTTTTGTTTTGTTTTGTTGTTTATTTTTATTAAAGCAATATGCTAACCAAAGTTTGGGTGATTGTCTTATTATCTACAGGACCAACTCCAGGGAGTTGAGAGAAGGTGTTTGGGAGACATTTTACTGATTGCCTCTCTTCTCTCTCTCTCTTTCTCCTCTAGGAAGATGTTATTAATACTCAGTGTGGCTACGATGCAAGGCAAAAACCAGTAAGCTCTTTTTTTTTCCCTTTTTTTTTATTCTTTATGTGGTATGTTAAGGATCTGAATCCCTATTGCAAGAGGAGATTATTCTACTGATGGTGTAGTTGAATGTAATTATCTCTGTTTTCTTCCCTCTTCTCCTTGGCAGGAAGTTGATCAGCAGATTGTTATCTACACTAAAGGCTGTGTCCCTCAGTTTGAGAAATGGTTGCAGGACAACCTTACCATAGTTGCTGGTATATTCATTGGGATAGCATTACTGCAGGTAAACATCGTGTTCCCTGTGATGAGTGGCACAGAGGAATAACAGATAAAGTGAATATGTGAGGGAGGGGAAAACTGTATATGAGAACTGGAAATGCAGTGTCGCTTGCCTGTTCGTGAGTTTTAGCAGTGGGAAATAAATGTATAAGGCTTTCTTTGTGTTAAGGAATATTTAATTTTTATCTACAGGGATGCATTTTTTTCTTTTTGACTCTCAACAGGTTGAAACTAACACTTTGTTAGATAAAGCTTAGGTAGAGACTTTTAAGCCTGTACAGACCTACTGTTTCCAGTGGTGCTTAAATGAGCAGCAGAGAGCCTTTAGGGTTGCTTTGAAGCAAGACTAGGACTGTTAATTAACTGGAACCTGGTGCCACTATAAAAATACTGGGGTTATAGGAGTTCTGCAATATTCTTACTTCTTCCAGCACTTACTGGTAATTTAATTTCTACCTCTGTTATTTCTTTCATATTTAAGTTCTCTAAGGAGTTTGCCTTGTTGTGGTGAAGGTTAATATTAATATATTGCCTGTGTGAAAAGAGTTGTCCAATGCTCCAAATGAATAAACTGTTGTCTCTTCCAGATATTTGGGATATGCTTAGCCCAGAATTTGGTTAGTGACATTGAGGCTGTCAGAGCCAGCTGGTAAAACTGCTGAAGTAACCACAACAAGACACTGGACAACCGAAACCCTCTGAAACCTCCAGTGTGTCACTCCGACACCAAGCTGTATGGACATGGGTGACAGGGAAGCCTTCTCTCCCAAGTAGTCTCAAGTCTAAGTTCCTGATCTTGCAGTGAACTTGTGTTTCTTTGGGGTGGGGGAGAGAAGAGTGGGCTATTGAAAATCTGCTGCTCACTGACAATTTTTTTTTTTTCTTTTAAACCACCACTTTGAAAGCTGTTGAGCCGTGAATCTCTACTGTATTCTTGATTTTGAGTAACAAGTGGACACTTTTTTAAATTGGTGTATTCAGTGAGACAGAGTTGCATTGTTGTAGTCTGTGGATATGCTGTTTATTCTACATGTCATGAGCTCTTTGATAGCTGCCAAATATTCCTGAGATGGTCTATCTCCTCACCACTCTGTAAAGGAACAATCTTGTTTTCACAGCTAAGCATAGCTACAGGCCTAAACCCATGAAGCAGGAAGCAACTTTCTATGCATCTATTGTACAGTAAAAGAAATTGTTTTTAAAACAAGGGAAATTTTTTTTATGCAAGCTTCCAACCATCTCCCTGTAGTACTTTGAGGTTGGAATCAGCAACAGGGAGGATTGCTTAATTTTGTTGAGATCTTTCTTCCTTGTCCGCCCTTGTATGAAGGGGAAGGAGTTTTATATTTGACAAACAAGGGTTGCTGCCATACCTTTGGGTATCAGTCTCCTAAGGCAAGGATGGGATATAACTGTATAAATGTATGAAAGCAGTGTGGATGTTGGGTCCAAGTGAAGAATAATATTCAAAGAATGAATTATATATTAACTTAAAAAATTCACTTATGTATCTGATATGGCAAAATCTTTTGTTTCTCTGAAATTTAGTGCAACCTAATGTATTTAGGGATCTCACTAATATTAATGCTTTGACATACTCATGTGAAGCTTGTTTCTTTGGTCTGTTCCTAGTTGAGGCTTTGGTCTTTCTTTTTTTCTTTTTCTTTTCTTTAATTCTTTTTACTTGCATGAGCTGTGGAATAAGAATCTGTGACACTCCAGTGCTTTAAATATGTGCATATGTTTTAATACAGTCTAATCCAAACTTATTTATTGATAAATGCATGTGATTATGGAAAGATCATATCCCATTCTCTTGGAAGTTGGAGAGAACAGTTTTTGCCAGAGTAAATGCTTACCTCCAGTGAATGAATCCATGCTATCGAGATGTGTCTCCCTTTCTTGCTCTAAAGGCAACAAAGAGCTTTCTTGAAGCAACAGAATAAAAGTCTTAAAATAGAAGCATTTATTAGGATCAGCTAAGACAAGACCCTTTGGAACTGGACACAAGAAAGCAGAATGTGGAAAAAAGCACAAATAGTGGAAGAGGACTTAGATCAGGCTCCATCCAGCTTAGCGCTTTTGATTTGTTCTTCTTCACTAGCATTAGTGAACTTAAAGACCTGACCATGGCTTGGGTAGTTTATTGCACTTTGTATAAATTTAGCTTGTTTTATGACCCTTTTCAGTATCTCCAATACCAGTCCTGAAAGCTGTGGTCCTGGTTTGGTCAGACAGTGGCAAAGGGTATGGAGCACCTCTTTGTAAGAACGTAACAACTTTCTGAGTAGAGTTTCCTAAAGCAGGAGATATATGGAGTAGAAGACAGGAGCACATTGCTTTCAAAGCTTCCTTGTTCTGGGGGATAGACAGAAGGCTGATCTGATGACCTTTTAAGGCCCTTTCTGGTCCTGTGACTCTTAAACAAATGAATATATGTACCCTTGCACATTTCGCCTTTCTGTGCTTTAGTTGGCCGTGGTTTTTCTCCCCTCTGAAGGCTGGTGATGGGCACGCCGGCGCTTCACAGATGCCTCAGACAGAGCCGTTGTCCTCTTGTCTTTGAGCATTACCTCATCCTCTTCTGGTTAACTCCCACTGACTGGCTCTGAATCAGGCAGCCTCCATATCCCTTGGTATCTGCTGTTAAAGGCCAGCCATGACTCAGAGTATTTTTTAAAGCCTTTCAAAGCAATTATAATTCACTGTCCTTAATAAAGTTGGTTCCACCTCAGCACAGTGTTATGTTTTTCTTAGCCACTCCTTGACTTGAGGAGTTACTGGTTGTTTTACCCCAGAGGGACATACCATTTTGCCTGATAGTGGCAGGACAGACAGATCATCAGCACCAGTGTTGCTGCACTGAGACAAAATGGTGCAGGGAGGAATCAGGGAAGTGGGGTTGAGGAAATAACCCGTCCACCAAAGAGCCTTGATTGTGATCCTGGGCTTTGGTTTGGAGGGAAAACAAGAAGCCTAATAACAGAAACATTCCTTGTTGCCACTGATCTTAAATACTGCTGTTGCTGCTCTGAGCTTCTGAAGATAGCTTCATTCTTCTACTTGAATCTCTGCAGTTGTACTGTATTGGCCTTCTGTCTTGTCACGTTGTTCTCTGAGTTCCAGTCTGCTGGCTGTGCTGTTGGCGGTGTCAGACTGATAGGAGGGTAAATGCTCCAAGCTGAGCAATTCTTGTTCTCACAACTTGCACGTCTACACACAAATGTGCAACACTTCTGCTGAATCCCAGAATGACTGACTGTTCTTACAAAAACCACTAAATAACTTATTTTTCTAGAGCTCGTCTTTATTGCTGCAGATGTTGATTCTTCTCTCTCCCTTGTTCCTAAGAGATACTTATTTACTCATTTTTGCAGTTGTTTGATGGATATGCACTGAATGTTTAGGATTAGCTCTCTGTGTTACACATTTAGATCCCACGGTTTTTTGTCTACAGATCAGGTAAGATGTCCTAGACATGTCCCATCAGCAGCTACTCAGCAGCTTAGGTGTTCAGTTTGGAAAGCTTGTAGGAGGCCTTGGAAATCAATGTACTTTTGTCAGAGCCTGCCAAATACAAGCAAACTTTCTTCCAGGAAACTTTGAAAAGTACACATGAGCTGCAACTAAAGCACAACTGCTGGCTACGTGGGCTCAGTGTCTAAAGCAATAAGATGTGGTAGGTGCTAGGACTCCATGGCAATTTCTAGCCTGCTTGGTGTGGTGGTGGGGTAGAGGTGAGTTCAGAGATCAGTCTGATTATCTTTAATGTGCAGTAGTTGTTCAGAACAGAGTGGGAAACAGCTCTGTTTGCTGGGTGATTCCTGTGGAGTAGTGGCATTACTAACGAGGAGTCTGGTAGCTCAGCTGCAGCACTGGCTTTAAAGCTATTTCCATATATCCCATTGAGCCCTGCCAGAGGGCACCACAGTCCTTGCTCCTCTGCTTTCTAAATACCCTCTGTATTCACAGGCCTTTCTGTTGTTTGGGGTTTGGGGTTTTTTTTGATTAATAGCCTAATGAACAAATGTTTGATTCATCTCTTTGTGTCTATTTTGGTAGCAGTAGGATCTCTTTGCTTAAAATCCATAATTTTGATTGTGCCCCTTAGAGTTTGAAGCTGTGGGGGTGCTTGCTTAAGTGTACTCTGTCCCAAAAGCCTTCTTTTCTCCCCTTTGAGAGAGATGCTCATTGTAGTTCTGGTGTGTAAATAGTGTTTGAAATGTAAATAGTAGCATGCAGATTAAATGATTCTTGCACATGACTGCTTTTCACCCTGGAAGTGTTTATTATGGATAGGAAAGGTATCCACTGGGAGAGTTTGCTGGTGAGTCCCGACTGGTTGTCTGGGCTGTCCCTTGCCTCCGTGGAGCAGCAGGAGCGCCTCAGCTGCCTGCGCTCGTGTGTCTGCCCGGTGGGTGGGTGGCTGCACCCGAGGAAGGTGAAGCCCTGGCCAGCCCTGTGGGCCCTGGTTAGTGGCAGGGCCTCCCTTGCCTTTTCCCTTTGCTGCTTGGCATTAGAACAGCATTAGACTGTAAAGAGGAGAGTCGGTGGCAGCACCTCCTACCAGTTATGGGAGGTTGCCATCAGTTGTGGCAGGACTAAACATGGTGCTATAAGAATTGTCCTGGACATCAATCTGTGCTTTTACTACTTTAGAGATGCCCTTGTTAAAATTGGTCTTGATTAATATGGTTGGTTATGAGAGAAACTATTGTCTGAATTTTTGATTCCATTTCCCTTCTTGCTGTGTATGTCTTTTGGGTGCATTGAAATAGCAGTTCTGCAAATACTGAGGAAGGAGATTAGACCTCAGAAGGTGTCAAGCACTGCTGAATGTTCCAGTTCCTCCTATTTTTGTTTTTTCTCTGAATCTTTTTCAGATACCTGTAACAGGTGATTAAACTGTCTAAAACAAATGAAATAATACTACCCATATCCATTAGCTACCAAATTTGCCCCTTGAAAAGAAAGAAAGGAAAAATCTGTCTCCCTTAACATACAGTACAAGAAGAAGTGTTGTACTACTAGCGTGCACGAGACAGCACTGCCAGCTGTCTTTTGTGTTTTGGCGATATAAGTGCGTTAATAAAAAGCTCCATCTGTATGTGTGTTCATGTTCACGCTGTGTACGTAGTAGAGATGGACCTTGAGCTCTGGGGAGATTGGGATTTGGGTTTGTGACTCAGAGCTGTTTCTGATACATGTATTCCAGATTAGTTCCAGCTGAATCTTTCTCTCTGGTTCATCTGAAGGTGTACAGCAAGGTGTCAATATTTACCCTTTGTGTATCATTCCTTTTTATACGAATGTATTCTCTTGTGTTCCTTTTTTATCAGTTGTAAAATTGATTGTAAAAGCCAACTACACTTACCGATTGAAAGTATTGCTATAACAGAACTGCATGCCCAGTAGAGTTTGACTTGAGCTTTAGTTTTCTGACTTCGGACTGGTTCCCTTCAGTCTAGGAGAAAAGCATAGATCAGGTGCATAATGTATTACTTGTCATCTTTAGCATTAGACTGTGGTATTGTATCACATGCTGATCTCAATGGATGTAACTGGAGTCTACTTAGGAAGTTAACACAACTTCCTGGTAATTCATTTTAAGCTATTGAAAATGGTCTTGGTCATGCTACTTGTGTTCTTGGGTTTTTGTTTTTTAATAGAGGCATTTTTTAGGAATGTTTTAATACACTTATGATGGACAATACAATAGTTTTAATAGTCGTGCAGTATTCTGTATTTACTTGAAGTAAATCATTTTATATGCAATTTGTTAGATAATTACAATTTTATAAATAAAATTGTGTGAAATATGATGGTGTGAATGTGTACGTACTCTTGATGTAGCTCTTAATATTAACAATAGAAAGAAACATTCATGGAAAGTTCCTCCAGGAAAAGATCCCTACCTCCTTTCCTCCAAACTAACAGGGGAAACATCCCCATCTCTCATATATATTGTAGAATACTGTGTTTTAATTAAGCCACAAAAGATGCTCATGCCACCAGTGGCTGCCCATAGATGAATAATAACCTAATACATGAAGAGCATGTCCGCAGGTGAAGAGATCCCTTATTTGCTGTCAGCTGTTGTTGAAGTCTCTGCCTAATGAACACGCTCTGCTTCTTTCCAACAGGTTGCTGATGTTCCTCAGGCTGCAGTGGCTGTGCTCTGCCCAGAATTATTCTGGTGACTCTGGTGTGTTCAGAAGTTGCTGCTTTGCATGACTTAGACAAAGAAATTCCCACCTCCCTTTTCAAAAGTTTAAATAAATGCAACATATCCTTAAACAGAAGTAGTGAGAACTGGCTTACATTATTGTGCAGGTAAAAATGGGTAATGATGTATTGTGTTACTTTGGATAGAAGAGGAAGTAGACCTTTTTTTTTTTAAAGTGTTTCAAAACCTCTAGGTTTTGTACACAAAATGGCACTGTGGTCAATTTGAAAGCATGTCTATATCCAGATTGAAATCTAATGCCTTTTGCCTATTTCAGGCATATGACATTTATCTGTATGTATGGAAATGATTTGGCAAAATAAGCATCTAAATTGAGGACAGATGAGACACAAACACAGGAATGACCAAAAGTTAATAAAAAAGAAAAGCCAAGGACACTGCCTAATAGATATGACAGACTTTGATAAGCATTTTCATGATGGAGAGAGAGACTAGGAGTGGCTACCTGCCATCTGTCAAACTCTTAACAGACTTGTACACTGATTCTTGAAGTTGAGGCTAGTTACCTTTTTTAGGACTTTTGAAACAAATGACCTTTTCTGGGACTCATTTGACCAATGGGCACGCTGGATGCAAGCCCAGTATTGTTGGGGTTTGTGCCTTACCCAGAGTGAAGCTTCTCCTTGTAATTAGGACAATGTGGAATGTAAAAACAGGTGGATGTGTTGACCTTCCTGACAGTGAGATGCTGGGCCTTGCAAAATTTGTGCAGATGCCGATGAGCGTGACACTCAAGGGAGGTGCTGCCTACCCTGTGGTGTGGCCGTAGGGATTGTTGTGGCTCGGCCTGTGGTGGCACTAAGACAAAGAGAAGGCCCCATGTCTGGCATTGCCATCATAGAAACAGTCTGAGCAGCAGATGTCAAGCTTTGCTTAGATGCAATCTAGCTAGTAAACATCTAATTGGAATTACTGTCGGCAGTTTCACTTCACTTGACTTCAGGCCGGTGAGTAGTGAAATGCCTATGATAGTAACGTCCTTAGATCCCATTTGTTTTTAAAGGTGCTCAGAGGATAAATGATTTACCAACTACATAGAAGTGACCTGCAGGCTGCAGCATGTCTCAGGACAGCACAGCATTTGTGTGGCTAGATACAGTCTCTTCAGTTACCTCCTTCTACTGTGGCATACACCCATCTTCGCCCTTATGTGGGCTTTTCTTCCTAGGCACAGTACAGATTTTATCCAGAAATATAAGTCATTTGATATTGCATCCAGGGAAACCATCTGAAAGTAGGGTATCACCATTGGCCTGTGTTTATGCTTGCTTTGACAGTGGTATCCCTGATAAACATTTGGTGATGAGAATAGAGCTAATGCTTAACCACAGCTCCAGTTAAGAAAACCAAATGGGAATTCAGTCAATGTCACAACCAGTTTTGTGTGAGCACTTGTAGTTTATACCAATGTCAAAAGGAATAGTCTCTTTCTAGAACCAGGCAGGTTGTTGATAACTGGCCTTTCAAATGTTATTTTGGGTTCTGTTTAAGTCCATAGAAAGAATTTATGTGCCTGAGAAAACTTGGGCTTGTGCAGGCCTGTGAGCTGTGATTGTAAATATGCTGGTTATGTTCGGCAGCAGTGCAGAGGTTCTGTGTTATTTGGAGCCTGATGTCACAAGGTCCTGGTCTGCGTTGTCAGCTCTGCACTCTGTCAGTGGCTTTACTGCACTAGTACTAGCAAATGCCTTTTTGAATGTGTGTTTTGTTGTTTTTTGCTGTTGTGCAGTTTGGTACTGGAGGCTTTTTCTGCATGTTTCTGGCACTGGATTAAACGGATGTGGAATCTCTACAGGGTGAAAACTCCTGTAGCATCTGCTGTGTTTTGGTACAATCTGAGAACTTAAGCTGACTGTGGAAGGAAAGTTTCTTTTCATACTCAGCTTGTGTAAACAATCCCTTTACCCTCATGACTGGCATCTTCCCATCACAGTATCTGAAGAATAGGCAGTGGTTTCATGGAGCTGAGGAGTGAATTTGTGAAGGTCAAAAGCAGTGGTTTGCAATTACCTGGCATGGGATCTCATAGGTGCTTGGACTTTGGGTTTGCTGCCTCTGCTTGTAAGAAAAGGAACTTGAAACTTCTGAGGCTGGCACTTCAGCACTGGGAATGCTGAAGTCACTTTAAAATGTTATAGATCTTATGACCTTCATGCATGGTGGGCTTTATCAAGCTAGGCAATGGTATTACACAGTCCAAAATAACATCTGCTGGCTTGTTGGAAACTGCTCTCCCAACTGGCTGCTTGTTTTGCCAAAGTGTTGTCTGCTGGTTTGCTCACTGGCATGTTATAGACCTACAAAAGAGCAGCTGTGAGATAAGATGCTCAGACTGGCAGTTTTCCATCTCCCTTACCTAGGAAAGGAGAAAAAGGAAGTCTCTTGCACCTTCCATTTCTTGCTCGATGGACTTCTGTTGAACAGCTGCTGCAAGATATTCCTTTAAAAATTCATATAAAACCCCCCCAGTAAACAAAGAAGCAATCTCAAGCAAGCCCAGGAGCACTCATACGCACATGGCTTTATAGGATAAGGATTGTACCATGCATTGCTGCTAAAATGCATGATTGTTACGTCACACAGTGCCTCTGTGTGAGTACGCACAGTGAAAGTGGTTGGAATAGTTTCCTTTGTATCCACTTAGCCGAAAGGCAGTGATTGCATCGGGCCAGAGCCAGGAACAAAAATAACTCCTCACCAGTGCACAGTGGTGCAGTCGCAGCTTCTGCGTGGGATTAGAAAAAAGGACAAACCACAGGGTAAAGTGAGAGCACTGAAATTTTTATTTGTTACTTCTAGGTACCACGAGTTTGACATTAATAGGCAAGACCAGTGAATGAGCAGCAGTACATTGCATTCAAACCTGAATCTCCAAAGCACCAAAAATTGAGCTAGATTTACTTCTTAATCCTATAGTCAGCACACTAGTCTGGACTTGCTGCATCTCGTATTGTCCCTAATTTAGTAGTACATTTTTATGCAGTTAGGGGGCATGAGGAAAGAGTCAGTTGTGTAGTACCACTTCTACATCATCATAGGACTACAACATGCACATTCTACTATGTGGCCCAAGCAACAAGAATACAAGTAGAACAGTTACGGGTGGAGACAGGTTCATGTTAACACCACCTATGAATTTGTAGAAACCTTTTTGGACGGGTACCTACAGCAGTTCATCAATTTGTGTGGGAACATTACACGCATGCACAAGTGATACAGTGAAAAACATAGCAGGAGCGGCAGCAGGACGGAGGACAAAGGTGAAATCTGTGATGGGATGCACTGGAAACAAGACCTTCCTCAGCTTTCTACAGCAAGTCTCTGCTCTGTTAGCGAGGCCTGCTGGGCAACAGTTTTGTTCTCATGGCTGCGGAGTTTTGATATGACTTCTAGAAACGCCATGCTCTGCACTTCCTTTTGAAGAGGTTCTGGAAAAGGAAATATTAAAAGAAACAGTGCTTTGTATGAGACAGGCAGAAGAACAGAAAACTGAGAAACTTTTCTACTAAACCCTGTACACACAAGCACGCAGCTGTGTGTACACATCATCTGGTTATTATTTACTTTTTCGAATTGCTTTTGAGGATGGAGAGAAAACTTTTCAGGGCCTCCAGCACACACAAACTCCGTGGATTTCAGGTAATGATGAATGATGAAGCTGCTGCATAGCAGTTAAGAATATCCACCTGGATTGCCTTCCAGAACAGGTGCTTAGGAAGTGTTTTTAGGGAAAACATTGTTTGGCTTATTCTTTAAACTAGCCTGACCAAGTGAGCTGGCCGTGACAGGCTCACTGCATCATTTGTGTGTGTCAACTCTTACTAGTTGTTTGCAGGTGTGAGATGGGTCCTCAATGGATGTGTTACCACCTGGTCACTCTTTGCTGTCCCTTTACAGCTCAGCTCTGAAGTTAATGCAAACTCAACATGCAGAGCGTTGCCCAGTACTGTGCATATGGATGCAGCATTTATGTTCTACTCAAAATGAGGAGACACTGTCTGACGATTCTGATCCTGGATTGCATGTGCTTTTTGTATTAATCAAGAGTGGTTGGGAGCGACTCATAAAATTGAGCAATTTTGTAAGAAATTTTTTGAGTTTTTCAAAGCCCTGTACTCTATCTCACAGTTTTGGTCAGTTGGTTTTGTTTCATGCCACTCTAGTGAAATCCCACTCACCAACAAATACTTACATATAATTTTGCTTTCCATGTGCTGCTGGGGGCCTAATCTCTGAATTTCCCAGGAGAAAACCCAACCTGGGAAAAGCTATACTTTATGCTGTGCTATTTACTTTTTTAATTTTAATAACAAACTTTGGCATTTGTTCCCATCCCTACCTACTTTCTTGTTCACATGTTTTTAGTTTTCATGCAGTTTAACCCCTACCATGTAAGAGCTGGAACCTGTCATGCTGCTGTGCACCTGGGAACGTGTATGTACAGGCTGATGTCAGTGAAGCTGTTGGGGTGTTTATGCTATGTAAGCACTTCCTGCTTTCTCCCAAGATATCAACATGTTAAAGCAGGTATTTCACTGTGCTTTACAGTGGCTGGTAACATCCAGTTTCATGGAGACTCTTGCCTACAGATGACAAGGCTAACTAAGAATGCTCTGCTTTGGATGATTCTTCCGTTTTCTATTGTCCCCATTTTTCTTTCTCTATCCATTCACTCAGTTGCAAGAGGAACTTCCAGATGGAAAGAGTCACATAAAAATAGGTATCTATTAACTGCTTAACTCCAGCAGAAGTTCAGCGAAGGCAAATGCAGAGTTCTGCATCTGGGGAAGAATAACCCCAGGTACCAGCACAGGCTGGGGGCTGATATGTTGGAAAGCAGCTCTGTGGAGAAGGACCTGGGTGTCCTGGTGGACAACAAGCTGTCCATGAGCCAGCAGTGCCCTTGTGGCCAAGAAGGCCATTGGTATCCTGGAGTTCATTAGGAAGAAAATGGAAAGCAGGTCAAGAGACCCTCTACTCAGTCCTGATAAAACATCATCTGGAGTGCTTGGTCCAATTCTGGGCTCCTCAGTGCAACAGAGACATGGAGCTCCGGAAGTGGGTCCAGTGGAGGGCAGCAAAGATCATTAAGGGACTGGAAATTCTCTCACAAGGAAAGGCTGAGAGAGCTGGGCCTGTTCCGCCTCGAGAAGAGATGACAGAGAAGGAAACTCATCAATGTCTATGCGTATCTGAAGGGAGGGTGACAAGAGGACACAACTAGGCACTACTCAGTAATGCCAAGCAATAGGACAGGAGGCAACGGGCAGAAACTGATGCACAGGAAGTTCCACCTGAACATGAAGAAGAACTTTACTGTGCAGGTGACTGAACACTGGAACAGATTGTCCAGAGAGGCTCTGGAGTCTCTCTCACTGGGACTTTCTGGATGCAATCCTGTGCCATGTGCTCTAGGATGGCTCTGCTTGAGCAGGGAGGTTGGACCACTGTGGTCCCTTCCAACCGGACCCATTCTGTGATTCTGTGAACACACAGATGTTGGTAACATCAAGTAAAATGTGATGCCAGATACCCCATAACAAAGCATAGTAACAACAGCAGTCACTGGAGAATTAAACCAATAATTAAATCAGTGGAACTGCTTGTAATCTTTATGAAACTATAATGGGGTCAGTTACTTTAAAAAGAACTACATTGGTCCGTTCACTGTAGAAGAAGGAAACATGTAAATGCTCACAGTGTGGAGACAGTAATGAACACAGTTTAGAGGTAAGAAAGCTGTGAGAGGTGTACTTTAATATTTTCCCCTGTAAAGAATGTGTAAAGAGCAATCAGCTCCTTGAGCCTCCTTGGTTAAAACAGTTAAAAGTTAATACCAGAGTTGTTCAGTTGTTATTCTTGTGTCCTTACTGATTTTACACAAGTCTGTTCATCAGGAAGCAGGGCAGAACACTGGGTCAGTCAAATGCTGGGCCTTAACATCACAGCTGCATAATGCAGTAACATGCTGCTGTCCATTCTCTGGGAGCAGGGTAAGGAGCCTTAAGCGTAGGCAAAGCTTACAGTGCGGTGGCAGAGTGAACTCTCCCACTAGGATAACCCTAAAATATCCCCTAAGATAAGACTGGTCTGTACTCTGGTGGACTAGAGAGACAGGTATCTAACTTTAAATAACTCTGTCGGTTTTGCAGGTGACAAGATTCAGGAAGGGAAAATGCTACTGCCAGGCAGATTTTCTCAAGATGATTATTTTAGTTGGAAGCAGTGGAAATAAAGACCAAGACAGTGAGGCTGACTGTGTACCCTTGGCAAAAGGCTTCTGCTCTAAAATGCATGGATAGTCCTAAGCATGAAATGGCTCAAGAAGGTTGTGAGTAACAACTAAGTTTACGTGTCTTAACATTAAAGTGAGTGCTTACTGGGAGCTGAGGCTTGTTAGCAAATTTTGAGCATAGTCTGTGCCCACTGAGATGTGTATACTCTCTAAAACCAAGTGTTTGTTCCTGTAAGATGGCAGGAATACAATATTTACTTGCATGGGTGTACAGGTCTCCAAAATTACACTTGTAGTAGGCATGGTGAACTCTGTTTAAGGAAAAAAACATCTTTGTTTACAGAGACAGCACATGTTTAACTGTGGTAACTTTAAATCTATTAATTGAACTGCTGTAAACTAATCTCTAGAGAACCTTCATATGTTTCACACATGGCAAGTTGTGCAGACAGGCTCTGAATTTCCACCTTTCTGTAACTATTCCAGTTCTTTGTCATCTTAGTTGTCTGTAAATGCCTAAAACCTTTATGGAATGAAATTTGTTCGCCCTTCACAGATTCGATCTTTCTTAAAGAACTGAATGAAAGAAATGTAGCAACTTCTTGAAACCTTGAATGAAATTTCCCCATGACATCTTGCTCTTTTTTGTTTTGTGGTTTGTTTTTGTTTGTTTATTTGCCCACACACAGGTGGGGAGTTGTAGTATCAAACCACAGCCTGCTCCAACAACCTGTAAACAGCCTGACCTTTAGCAGAGGGTGAGCTCAGAGAGATGAAAGTTTACAGTGTCCAGCACTGATGTGTGTTAGTGCTCGTTGTGCCTGGTGGGCTGAGCATGCGAGGGCTGTTGAGGGAAGGAGTCCTCCTAGTGACGTAAATGTAAGGATCCTTCCTAAAGCAGCATCACACATCAGTTACAGGGAACTTGCAGCTAGAAGTGAAAAGAAAGTTCTTGTGATCTGCATATTTGCAAAGACAACTTGATATTGTACAGTTTTAAAGGCTTTTCATTTCTTTCCTGTCAAAGTTTGAGCTAGCCGCATCCTACAGAAGCCAGGGTCAAGTTTCTGCAGTTAATGTCCAAAATTGAGTTAACAGCCTCATCCTGGACACTATAGATAGTCACTATAGAGTCACAGTAAACGAAACCTTTCTGTCTACATCCATTGTGAACAGAGAATCAGTTGCACTGTTTGCACATGCTCTGTGTTCAGCTGTAGCAGGGAACTGTATTGCATACATAAATCTTGGGAAGCAGCCTCTCCTGAATACTCACCAGATCCTATAAGAGCACAGATCAGCACCATGGAGTTATATTTTATTTCTGGAGCACTCCTGTCGTCTGAGAGCAGTCTGTGTAGAATCTGAACAAGTTGAGCATTTTCAAGATCCTTTTCAGCAGTGACTGAAATACAAGTGAAAATTTGTAAGTCTGGAAGTGCCACTTGCTTTGACGCTTCCATGTGTTATCCCTTTATTGAAACATGATCTCTCCCCAGAGGGAAAGTTGAGGCTGTGGTACATAACTCATTGGTGTAAAACTTGAGGACGTATTTGATGGTATGATGACAGGAATCACAGCTCTTGCTATAAAAATGTGAAGTTGTCTAACTGCTTGAAAGGACAGTCACAGAGTTTAATAATGAAATCCAGTCTTAATGTGCAGTAAGCTGATGGAAAAGCCATGAGGCTTTCTAGCCATTTAGGCCAACACCTGGAATAATTCAGCTTTCAAGACTTCCACTGCCTGAATTTGTTTTTGGAAGTTCTGTCTGAATAAATATATTGTTTAGTTCTTGATTCCATGGTAGAGGGAGCTCACGGTCCATTAAAAAGGCTGTGAAAAACTTTTCAAGATTTGAGTTACTACCTCTGTAGTTTTCTAAGATACATATATTGAATTCGAGCTCAAGCTTTAAATGCCTGAAGACAAGACAAAGAGATGATTCATGTTAATAGGAACATCTTTCCTTTTATTTAAAACAATTCCTTGATGTATTGGCAGTGATTCGAAAGTTGAACAGAGCATTCCTGTAGCACACAATGGCAAGAGACGAAATCAAGAACAAAAATACGTAAGGTTGTTTGTTTAGTTCCTTAGTTAATAAGCAAGTAAATAGGATAAACAAAACCTCTGTTGAGCATTTGCTTTCCTGTTTGAAAATCTGAGGTACTACAAATGCAGGTCAAGACATGTAATTGTGTCTGTCTTTATATGGCAATTCTTGCACTTACTTCTGTGGAATTTAATGAAGATGTGTTGGGGGCATTAACCACCTCTGTGTATTCTCTAGTTCTTACTTAATAGGTAAGTGGACGCTTCACTTTGATAAGGTCTGTCAAAAAGGGATTTAAATTCCAGTGTAGGAATGTGGTCAGGTCATACAGCCTCTAATCTAAGGTAGTCTCTAGTCTAAGGCCTGGGTTTTACCCCAAATCTGACAGTTAAGCTGGAGGCCCTTTCTCGATCACACCACCACCTACCAGAATGATGGAGCAGATCCCATATAACCAGTACTCTCCAGTTTCCTGCGTAACGTGATGGCCTGCCTGTGTCTGCATGAACCACCACGTATTTCTGTGCTGCTGAAAGGCAGGTGGAAGGAGGAGGCTGTTCTACGTTGCATTCTCCCTCTATGGCTTCTCTTGGGTACAGACTGGAAAGGCAACAGGTGGAGTGAACTGCTGGGATACTCACCTAACTCTAGAGCAGCTATCAATGCCAGTGCAACGAGAGCTTCATTTTGCATTATTACGTGTTCGCTGGTCGCCATGGTTACTAAATGCTTGATGCCACCGCTCTGTACAATGGTCCTAATTACATCCTAAAATAAATAACACAAAGATGAAAAAATTCTGCATTGCATACAAACTGTATTAAATAAGGAACTGTCAGGGATGCTATGTTATCTTTGGGTAAGTATACTCGTTGGCTTCATGGACATGGAATCACTTTATACATCAATGTACACACATGTAGGCCTACACATTTTCTGTTACTGGTCTGCAACTGTAAGGTACAGGGTGTTAAACCAAGGCAGGTAACCCCATGACTGAGTTCAGACATGCATAATAAACTCTTTTCCAGGTTATATGGTGTACCTCCAGCTCTCATGCTGTGCTGTCAATCATTGAATAATTAGGGGTTCAAAGTACCCAACAAATTATATACTTAGGGTAAGGAAACACACGAACATAGTTACAATAAAGTTATTAAATGCTTCATCTCTCTCCACAAATTTTCAGAGTTTCTTCAAAATGTTCAGAGAGGTGAGATCACAAATATTACACCTTGCTATGTAACAGAAATAGTGTACTTGAAAAGCTGTTTAGACATGGACAAGCAGTGGTCTCTTATGGAATTTTTCTTCAAATAGAAAGCAGGTAAGGAAAAGGTAGGTATGGGATACCAATGTGTTGGCTTCTGTTCTAAAGCCAGCTGTTAAAATGAACTGTTGTGCAGTACTGCTGCCCAGTATCTAGGAACTTAACGTGTCATTTAACTGGGTTAAATGTGACTAAAGCAGATCAGAAATACAAAGCTGGGATTCTGTTTTCAAGTCCAAAATTCCATCTAACTTATATGACAAAGGATAAATAAAGATTTCTGGTCTCTATAAGTATTTGTTAGTTGTAATTTAAAAGTGGTTGTGCACCTCACGTTTTCACCATCTTGCATCCCAAAAATACTTGCAAAATGTTTGCCCGAAAAATCAGGTAACTTGGCATGCTGAAAGGAAACTGTTCAAGGAAATGTAGATTGGGTTTTATTATTTTTTTATTTGTCCTGTGAGTGCACAAAGGTTTCAAGTAGCATTTATTTCTTGAAACAAGAATCTGATTTAAGTTTTTAATCTATATCTTAAATATCTATTTAAAACACATCCCCCTTTCTAACATCAGCCACAAGCCAAAACTGATAAACTGACCTATGTGTTGAGAATGAATTGTTTTTTCAGTCCTTGCATAGGCTTTCCAGTGGTGTTGTTTATGCAAGGAAACAGACACAATATACCTTGAAAATGAAAATATTTTTAGGTAATCATACCAAAGATACTAGTGGCCCAAATTACAGCCTAATGATCCAAGATTATCACAATAAAAACCTTTTTTTCTTCCTAAATTACATAATGTATGAAAGCATTTAAGTATTTTTATATTTTTCTGTACTTGAAATGATGTATTCTATTATTTGTGATCTTCTGCTGGAACTCCAAAGTAGTTTTCAGACTGAGACAATCTGGGAACTGCCAAGTTCTATTTGAATTGGTGTGGAATTTTGGCTATTTAAGTCTTAAGAACCAATCAGTATCTCTGACATAAAGATTTTTTATCTTGTAGGTGAACATCACCTTTTAAAAGGCAGTATCAAATAGATGACTACCATCAGGTTTGGTGCTAGTGTGGCTGAAATCACAGGTACCTACTCCAGTTTTTTAGAATGACTAAAACTGACTGCTGCCTTTGTAAATATTACCCCAAAGCATTTAAAATTAAAAGCCAGTTTCAAACCTGATGTTCTGTTAAGAGCCACACTCATATTCAAACCTAGAGGGCAGCAAAAGCTTAAAAAACCCTACTCTCTCAGCTCTGTTATCTTCTTCCTGTTCTACATGCACCACACAAAAATTAATTCACCTGTGATAATGCTGTTAATTTCTGCCTTAATATCTATTTGATGTCAGCAGTAGTGTCTCCATATTTAGAACTGAATTCTGTTTTCCTATAGAGAATATTTATTAAATCTCACATATACAGTGCTGTTTGCCATCCATGCATGCATGTTGGGGACTGTGGGGAGTGGGGCAGAAAAAGTGAGAACTCATACGAATGAACCCTGATCAGTTTTAGAGGCTGAACATAAAATGGACAATGGGTATTAGAGACAGTGATATTAGAAATCAGCAAAGATTTAAATCCCTGTAAGGCCTGTTGATTTGTTCTTGGAGAGGCTCAGTATAGATCAGCTCCTACTATGTTTTTCACTTCATAAAACCACGGATGAATGAAGAGGTCACTGTTACAGTCCGAGCTCTCCAAATCACACTTGCTATTTAAGCTCAGTAATGCAGCCTGTGTTCATATCAGTGAACATGGTAAAGGAAGTCTGAGCCTGAAATAGCCTGTCTCCAGAGATGTGTTTGTCCTTTATAAGGCTGCTCTGTCTAATACTCTGCTGAACACGAATGGTGGACTTGAACTGCTTAGGTAAAGCTATTTGATTCATGTGAAGGTGATGGGAGGGGCAGATGAATTTTTCTTAATGTTATACCTTTTGCCATATACAAGCAAGCTTTTGTTAGAGTTTGGAATAAATTACCATTTCTAATGATCCATCAGAATCTTAAAACCCTGAAATATGCTGTATGAAGAGTAGGGACACAGACTATTTCTGGATCTCAATTTTATATAAATATATAGCAAGTTCCTAACAACTGAGTTCACTGATTCTTCATATATAGCATCATTAAAACATAGAGAATACAGCATGCTGAACTTCTGCAGGATACATTAAAAATAAAAGTGAGTCAAGCCTTGGGCAGAGGAGATGTAACACACGAATACCCAAGCTGGCTCGCTGGAAGGATTGCAAGCTGGCGGGTTGGCTACCAACAGCAAGTGCACAGGTAACTCCTGGTTCTGACAAGCTGACCTTTTTCTCCACTAACTTACTTTTGATTTGCTGTGTCGTATAAGTGCAGAAAGCAGTCTGTTGGACTCTCCCATCACACCTGCGTGATCCTTGGCTTCACACCACTCCACCAATCGTTCCACCAGTTTTACGTTTTTGCCCAGCTGTTCAGCTGCTTCTGCTACATGATGCCGGAGCCAACAACACAACAAAAAGGTTGTCACTTTTTTTAAGCAAGTGCTAGAAAAACAAGCTGAAAGTTACTAACTTGGAGGAGTTAGAAGAACTTCACTAGCCTGCACTACCATGGGAGAAGTCTAGGTTGCATTGAAGCAAGTAAAGCCAGTCAAAATGAAAAAAAAAAAAAACCAGAAAAACATTCATAATCCAGATTTTGAAACAACTTATCAGCCCAGTTAAATGAAGCTTGTGCACTGATTAAGAACAGGGAAAATACAGGTGATATCACACCCCCAGCTGAGCTGTGAGCCAGCTCAAAAATTAAAAAACAGGAAGGACTGCTTCCAGAAGGGAGCACTGTGGTCAGTTAGATCAGGTTTGATAGACTGTCAGTCACGTAAGTTTCTTCAATAAATTTCTATTTCACATCCAATAGCTTTTCTAGAACTAGAATGGATCTTTTGAAAAAATCTGTAGGACTGAGTCAAAAATAAATACACAGCTAATTTACCTCATTAGGTACTTCTGGTTTTTAGCAGACTTCTGATTTTATAAATCCTCATCCTGGAACAAGCTGATAACTAAAAGGTGCTTTTATTTTTGGGATTGCAGTCTATCAATTAATCGAGTATTATCCTGTTCCAAGGACCAAGGTACAGCCACGGAATACAGTAAGTGAACAGCAAAACAGGAGTGGTAGCTCAAAACACTCACGCCTCAATACACACTTGCAATGTGACAGTGTAAGGAAATTCAAAAGTAAATAAGCATTTGACACCTATTTGGAGGGTCCCTGGTAGTCAGTTTAGGAGTTCTGAAAAAAAAATCAACCCATATTCCTCTCCTTTTGCATATGTATTAAGATATATTCCATGACTTCAGGAATGAAATTCAACAAAACTCTGCTTCTCTTTTAAGAATCTTGGCAGCATATCACAGACTGAACCAAAGAGAATCACTCAAGAGAGAGAACAGTTTATTTTTACCTTGTGCATCTATTAACATTCTTAATGTTCCCAGCAGCTTGAACTGAACGGGGGGCATCTCCGATCTGAGAAATTTCAATACAGCTTCTGCAACGCCAGCTGATAGCATCTTAGCCTTATTTACAACTGCATGAATAAAGAACAGGGATTGATCTCAAAAACATTTCTGGAAGATGCAGTTTATTTCTGAGCTGGTCTTGAAGCAAATTTTCAGATGTAGTTTGAAAAAGAGGTTGTGAGCACAGACTTCAGGAGCAGTGTGCGCTGGTGATACTGTGTTGTGGACAAATGTCATGGTTCCTGTGAAATGAAGTGCTTTTTCCTAGCATGCACATCTAATATTCCGTGTTCAGCTTGAACACCAACTAAGGCCTAGACTCCTCCCTTTGGCCTAGGAAAGGCATCTTCCACAAAATGCAACAGGCAGAGAAGCCCAGGCTAACACTTGCACCCCCAAATATGAGGAAACTTCTGAGTCCCAACTACACTCTTCTATTTCTCACAGGCAAAGGAACTAAAGCATCTCATTAGCAGAATAACCTCTTACCTAGTTCCAATACTTCATACAAACAACACTGTGGCCTGACATGTCTGGAGTCTAGTCTTTTGTTGCCTTCTTCCACTCTCCAACCTCTCTTCCATCCCTTCCACTAGTCCATGTTCTCCACTTTCAGAGAGCTCTCTGAAATGCATTTAAGGTGCAAACCTTGCCCAATAGTGTACGTGGAAAAAAGTACTTATGAGGTATTTGAAGTAGTGTTTTGACACAGAGCTTATCACTGAGGTCAGTTATTATTTGCTTGTTTCTTTCTAACAATGTACAAGGATGGTTATGTAGGCCTCTGGCAGGCACCTTTCAGCATAGGCTACAGGGAGGCTGACTGATGGAAGTGAAAAGAATGACTCACCTGAGAAAGGTAAGCAAATGGAATACTGCTAACCCTCAGCACGTTTAGTTATGTATGCATGATCATTTCTAAAAGTTAGGATTTATCAAAACCAAAAATAGTAAAATAAGGTTAAATGGATGAAAAACTTATTTTTGTCTTGGCACAAGAAAGCATACACAAGTGCTACAGATTTGCTTTGTTGTTTTGTGTGCGTGCTCTACCTTTATGCTTGGGTAATCAAAACTCATACAAATTGAGTTATTAAGAATGACAAAATTAGCATTCAGCTTACTGCCAACAAACAGTAACTAACTGCGATAGGCTGGCTATTCCAACAGTCTACCTCCAGCTCTAATTTGGCAGTTTTCAAAATCTTAAGTAAGATGCAGTGTTTTAACAAAGTGGGCACTGTTCTCTGGTAGGGACCCTCAGCTGTGAGACAGATTGCAAATGAAGCAAGCAAAAAGAAAAATAAATATGCAGTGCTCTGGACAAAATGGTTGAAAAATCATATTCAAGGCCTCTTCAGCTCCTTGCCAACTACAAGGCTGCCCTTTGTTTGGTGGGGGATACTGTGGGATCAAAGTGGCAAGGGACAATTACTATGCCTGTGATGTATTCAGAACTGCTTGTCACAACTGCTGTGCAACAGACACAAAAGCAGTGATGGGCCAGAATGAAAAGCAGCAGTCTGACCTATCTCTAGGACTGTCAGTTCTCCCACCCACATTCCCTGGGGGGTACAGTGGGAAAACAGAATTTCACCTTCCGGTAGTTAGCAATGCAAAGAGAGGCTTACCAGGAATAGCCAGGTTTCTGAGAGCACTCAGTGCAGCGTGCTGCACAGTTACATTTCCATCCTCCACATGTCTGTCTAGCAGATCCATCAGCTTTTGAACTATGCCATTATCCACCATATGGATGCAGTTTCCGTCTGTGCGAGATGTAACAAGTCACTTGTGAAGGGAAGATTATTACTAAGATTTTTACAATAGCTTCTCATGAATAGAAGGGTTATTTCCTTGCTCCTTTCTAGATTTCATTGTTGAGAATTTGACCACCATCATCTGTAAGAATTGCAGTGCTCATGACAAACTTACAAGAGTGACAGAAGAAATACTGAAGAAGGCAGAAATCCCCTATAACCTCTCTACAAATGCAAAATAATATTTTTAAAGTAGGCTTACTACTTTTGAGGATTGTAAAGTTTAAAACTACTGATGTTGCTGCATAACTCAACAGCAGCTTTACTGCAATACAGTTCTTGTTTGTAGCTGTACAGACATACCATGATAGAGGGGCACACATAAATTTACATAAGCTATTATGGCATGTTCTTACCATTTCTGGCAAAATTTGCAATAGCCAGTGCTCCTGCAAGCTGTAGTTGATGACTATTGGAAGGAATCCATGAAAGTACTCTTTGGAACACACTGCCTTTTCCTCCTTCAAATAACTTTTGCATGGATTCATCTAGGGTGAAAAGCACAGAGAGTCAGCAAGCCAAAGTGTTTGTTAGGGAAACTTCTCTTTATATTTGTGAAGCTCTGCTGGTTCCACTACAATTAATGCAATCCTGCAATGAGGGACAAAATCTGACCTGTTAAATGTTTGCCTGGTAGGTAGCAGGTCCTCTAGGTTATTTAGAAAATTAATAAATAGTGAAATTCAGCAGCCAAACAGCATTACAAGTATCTGCTGTTGCTTTGCACAATATAATGACAGCCCGTACTTACCTCCAAGCAATAACAGAACCATAAGATCAGAAGCTGTTTTAAGCTCTGCAATATCATCCTCTTTGTCACTGTCCACAGTCTTCTGGACAATCTCAAGTAAGCACTCCACCAAACCTGCTTCAACTAGCTGCAGTTTAATGACATCTGGAAATCAGCATGGATAACAGGAGTCAGAATCAGGATTTTAAATGCATCTATCATACACACATGCAGGATGGACTGTAAGAAATAGTGATGTCAGTGTTTTCACTGACAATTTGTGTACATAAAACTGCAACTTCTTTATTTGAAATTCTTATGGCCAACTTCTGTTATTATTCATCTAACAGGCCCTCCCTGGCTCTGGACTGCCTTTAGAGCACAGTCATAAGCTGAAGGTGTATGGAGCTCTTCACTTCTAACAATGAGGATATTTCTCTACAGCAAACTTCTGGCACCTCAGTCATGGCACAGCAGACTCATAAGAACTCTGCTGTGTTCACGCCTTCCAAAGACAGACCATATATATCTGCCATTCATTGAAAGGGCTGCAGGAGGAGTGCAGAAAGGCCAAATCTGAAAGGTTGGGTTGGCAGAGAAGTTTGTTCTGGAAACTGATGAGGCAAACTAATTTCTTAGTTATTTGAAACAAGGCTCAAGAGGGTAATAAATATTTTTTTCAGGTGACATAGAATCTGGGAACAGTATTTTTTCTCATGTTTCTAAAATAACAAAATACTCAACAGATGTTTCCCTTGGAGTCTCCTTGACATGCCTAAACTCTCTTTCTGTTAAGAGGGAATGGCAGGCTGTCTTACGCTATGTTAGGTTTTTTCATACATGGAAGTGATTCTGCTGGTTTTTGCAAGCTGATTTTGAAAAACACTCACAAAGCTCTGCAGAAGTGTGCAAAAGAAGTGGATTTCTCTCAGTTTTCTACATTAAACGATATTTTAGCAGAAAGGTGTTTAACTCAAGTCAAAATATTTTTAGGCCACAGCTTTGGAAAGATTTTTTTCATACAGTTTACAAGCCACATTTGGGAGAGGAAGTGTGTTCTACTTCTGGTGAAGGATGTGTCTGACTCAGTTTCCTGGTGTCACTAGGCTTTTTGCCTGAGTGAAATTCATTGTTCCTCTAGGAGCGGCTGACCTTCTCATGAACTTTGTAAGGAAATGCAAAATTTACAGCTGGGATTTTTTTTTTTTTTAAATAGGCACTTTTGCATTGAGGTGCTTTAAAAAATAGAGAATTCCCTTAGTTACAGAATACTGGGTTGCAGATGTTCCATGACTTGAAATTGAAATTGCTACACCAGCATGCTTTATCAACAACTAAGTTAGGAAAAAAACTTAAAACACCCCAAACACCAAAATCTAGACTCTGCAAATACTTCATTTAGATGTTTTTCCCTTCTGACCTAGTGCTAATTATCTACAATCAAAAGCACCTAAACAGTACCAGCAAAGCGAACTCATTTAAGTATGCCTTGAATCCACAGTGGAAATGTTCTTCTGACTACCTCTCAACATTGAAGCATCTGAGTTAGGGTCAGCAGCAGTGAAATTCTCAAATCTTATTGCAACTAAAAAACATACTCTAAGAAAAAGTAAGCATTTGAACTGACATATGTCAAATACACAAAAACTTCAACCCTATTCTGTGTCAGTCTCTGAGGATGGATCTCTCTTAGAGCAAACTGCTAGTTATTATATAATAAATTAATATATTTTGGAAAAAAAAAATGTGCATTTTTAGAACTGAACAAAAGGAATTGATTTTCCATGCCACTTAAAAGTCAAAGTAACTTTTTAAATGGAAGTGAAAGTTTATCCTGAGTTATACTATGTAAAACAGACACACAGAGTGTGCATGCACAACAGAGCAGAATGAAACATATATCTGAGTTTGCAGTTCTATTTAACAATCTATTTGATTAAAAAAAGCTTTAATGCTGAGGTGGTTAAAACAAGGAAAGAGAGCCATCAAATACTGTGGTGTCTTCCCTACACAGAACTGCTTCCCACATCAGTCCAGCTCCACCTGTTAACTCATTTCTTTATTTCCATTAAGGGCAGATGATGCGTTGTACAAACCACCTTTTTCTGATCCTTTGTTCCTTTGGGAGGAACATCCCAGAGGAGTGATCAGGTGCACATCAATTCCTGCTCTGGCTTGAGCAGTGAGTCAAACTCCCAGGGGCTGCCTGCGTCTATGTAAGATATGCCACCAAACACCCAAATTAAATTTATATGATCTCTCGATGAACAGTAAGGGGAAAGTGTCCAGCCCTTGGGTCTGCAATTGACATGCCCCTAGCAAAAATAATGTTATAGGAAATGGAACTACCACTGGCTCTGCGATTCCAGGAAATGATGTCCTGTACTCCAATGGTCTATGAACACTTGAGCCAGTGTTTGCAGACAAATGTTGTGAAGCCCTCTAAAAAGCAGCTTTTGATATTCCCACTGTGGGCACAGGGCAATAAAATATACCATAATCGTATACTGAGTGAATCAGCGATGGAGTTAGCATCAACATTTTGCTGGCTCCTGCTATATGCTCAACAATTAAGACCTATTCACTTTGCATGAAACTACAATCGCAAGGATCAGCCACGGTGGCTTTGGAATGAGGCAGCCCGTTACTCTGCATTTAGTGCCTGAAAAAGACACCGATATACTGAAATAAAAAATACATGTAAGAGAATGAGTAAAAGATAGAGTAAGGAAAAAAAAAAAATCTCACCATTCTCTGCCAGGGGGGCCAAAACTTCAAAAATCATCTCTTTTTTATCATGCTCTATTTGCTTCTTGAAAAGTTTCACAAGCTCTTCAGCAATGTTTGTGTAGGCAAACTGCTCCTTACTTGACTCTGTGAAGCAAAAGGAGAAATTCAGTGTAAAGTAAACAAACCACATCAAAAGGTAGAACTACTTTTTCTCTTTGTTACCAGATTTATTCAGTAAGATGACTAACTGCTCTTCACAAACAGGAGCAATAGAGTCATGCTTGTCACAAAATGAAAAGATAAATGTCTAACACTTTGAATGTGCTAACCTGAATTCAACAGCCTATGGTTAAGGCTGTTAAAAATATATAAATATATGATTCAAGGCTGTTGGGTCTGGTTTTACCCAACAAAATGTAAGATAGCTATAGAAACAGTAATAGTACAAAAATAATAAGTCTCCGATTTCCCTCATCTTAACAGAAAGAAGAGCAGGTTATATACTGCATTTTCTATGGGAGAGATGAAGATTTGCACTGAATGCTTTAATAGTTACATGGTTTCACAATGGCGACATTTCTTTTGAAATCTGCATGTGGCCGTTGCTGGGCCATCTCATACCGCAGATACAGCATAAAGCAGCTTTACAGATGGGCGACATTCCTACCAGATTAGCCAGCAGATCTTCAAATGTACATTCAACAAAAGCATCTCTTATTCCATTGCCTGTATCATATTCCTCCTCACTGGCAGTATTACAAGGGATGCAGGTGGTAGGGCTAGTGTTCTGCGTTTTCCAGTTGCCACCTCCTGAGGGCCATCTGTAGTTAGAAAACCTTCCAGCACCTTTGCTATTGCTCTGACGGATGGTTAGGGATTACTTTACTGTAGAATTGACCCCAAGGACTCGGGAAAAGCATGAACTGCATTCCTAGACACTTTTGTGCACATCTCATTATTGTTTTCTTTCACTGTGCATGGCTGCATAGTATATTCTATGTGGATTTTTGACCTTTCCTGTATTTTAGCAGATCCATCACTGGTTTGTGCCCTGCTTTGACACAGAATAAGAGTCATATAATACTTTTCAAGGAATCTGTGCAATGCCTTTGTCTCGTAAGTGATGAAAAATGACAACCTCACAAAAAAATTCCCCAAAGTTACAAGGCAGAAATAAAATAATACAGTTACATTGTGATTGACTAAGCTATTGCTTAAGGGAGAATAAAGTATTACAAAGTAAATAAATTTTGTGCCAGTCTTAAAGAACGAGCACTTTTTCAGTGTATATGAACTGGAAGGGAAGCAGCTGCTGTTAAGTTTCTTTCCTATGGTTCTCATTACTCAACAAGACAGAGCTGGATCTTTCCAAGGAGGGAAAGGAAATTCTCAGTGAGTTCTCAGTGAGGCTATCATTTATTATATTCAACATCATTATGGTTTTGGTTGCATTTAAGCACTAGAACTTTCAGTGTATGACTCTTACACTTTCTACTGTGCAGGCACAGTACACAGTGCCCAATCCTGAAGACCTCTGATTTGTTAATTTCTTTAGTGCTACCTTGATGGCTCTTTCTGTTGTTGATTTGTTAAAGAAGACTTGTCTGCTGTAAACAAATGTATTACGTGTATGATCAGACTAAACTAGATAACATGATACTTTCTCTGGCCTTGAAATCTATGAACTTCGGTCACCAAATACTACAAACTCAGAGATATATTCTTCATATTTTGAACTACTGAATGTTCTTAGAAATACAAGATGATATAATAAGTGCTGTGTATTATTTGCTCCAGTGCAAAAAAGCCCCAACTCATAAGACTAGAATTTCACTGAAAAGGTTAGCAAAAGAACAGCAGTATAAACCACAAATGTTAATAAAACACAGGCTGTAACAACCCGCTGATTTACATGGTTGAATTCCAATGAAAACTGATCTGCTTGCAAAGACATTGGATCAAAGCAGGGCCAAAAACTTCAATTTAAATGAAATTGTAACTAAAATTAACACCTATTCATGATTTATACATGAAGGTACTTAGACTAGAATGTGTTAAAATTCTACACCTAAAATAATACTGTATATGCAGATTAATGAACTGTGCCTGTCTCAGTTTCATTCAGAGATTTTCATGACCCAAATTTAATCCTGATAAAACTTTGTGGAGCTACACTAGGATACAATATTTATATTATTAATAAATAATTTACATTAAGTAGCAGTGCTATGGAAATACTGTTAAGATGATTTAAAATGTGCTTGGTTGTACTGAAGCACAGTAACATAAAACATAAGGTTAAGTACCCAAATAAATTTCAGTTACTAAAGGAGGATAAAAAAGAGACAACTATATATTCTAGAGAAAATAAGCAAAAATTTTTGTCTATTATTGTTGAATGTACCAAAAGGACTTGAATGAGATTTTGTTAGTCTTTAACTAAGACTTAACATGAAAACTGGATGTAAATTTGAGATTAGTATTGTGGACTTACCGAGTTCTGCTAAATTGCCAAATGCAACAAGGCACATTTCTGTCAGAGCTGCATTTTGGCAATGAATACCCAACAATTTCACTAACGTAGGAATAACACCCATATTGATAAGTTGTGACTGCAAGGTATCTACATAAAAAGAGAGTACAACAGTGAGTTAGCATTTCTCTTCATAGTACTGTTCTTTTAACCAAAAAAGCATTTTTCACACAAAGCAACTTCTAGGCTAAGCAGCATTAAAATGTCTGTATCCTCTACTGTTCAGACTAGGATTTGGTCCAGATTTGAGATATGGACACATATTTCTCCTTGTCCCTGGCAACGGAATGTATTCCCAGAAATACTCCTTCCTGATCTGGTCATAGCGTATAGTGAATTATGCAGCTACTGACAATTTTGTGGTTATCAGTTTCCTAATATATGTCAGGTTTGATTCTGAGCTCACTGAGACTAGCTGACTGAAATTGACCTGAACTAGGTCAGTGAAACAATGATTTATCTGAGAGCTTTTTCTATATACTCTTCTTTAAATTAAAGATCAAAACTGGAAAATTAAAATTAGAATGAATATAAACTGGCACTGAAATAAACATGAGAAGTTTTATAAACACAGGAAGTCACAATGTAGATTATGAGGAGCTTGAGAAAAAAGAAAGTTTAATAAAGACAAAAAATGGAAGGTTTAAGAGAAGTCCTTAGAAGCCATTCTGATAATTTCTTGCATAGGATGAAAGTTTATAGTATTTACAAGTAAGAAAAGTATTGCTCCTAGGTGTCTGCAAATAGAAAGATGCTTTGATGGTTAGGCAGAAACATGATTGGTTTAAAAGATTATTTATAACAGTATTTCCTCTTACACATTTTACCTATAATATAGCAAAGAAGAAAAACATTGTTTCACAGTTGAATAGAATGAAGCAGACATAAACACACCAGATGTTGTTTAGTAATTTTCCTAAGCATCTTTTCCTCTTTGTTTCTAATGCACTTTGACTATTATTAAATGTTACAGACTCAAAAGACAAGGATCCAAAGCCAGTGAAGTCAAGAGAATTGTATTACTTCATTTAGCTTTTGGTCAAGCCCTGCCAGGGAATTTTGGGGTTTTTTTGGTGGTTTGTTTTTGTTTTTGGTATGGTTTTCTTGTTAAGGAATTCATTCTAGGCAACTGAAATCAGTTGGAGTTCTTACACCTGTTTTTATGGCATCGGAGCCATAAAAAATTGCAGATTTTTACAGGGAGATAAAAACGTATGACATCTGAAGTTTAGCAAATTTAGAATCATCTCATGCTCCTGAAAAACTCTTTGCCCTCAAAATTCTGCCAAGTGTGTTTGAAATTTTCATATAATGAAAATTATGTGTTTAGCTCATTTGTATTCAGTATAAAATACTTTGATAATAATTATGAATTTGGTATACTAAATAAGTAAATGGCATAGTTATTACAGGTTATTGGGGATAAGCAGGAATCCTTATGGCTTGACATCTTTAATAAAACTGTATTACTTACCAGTAACTGAATTTCCTTTTTTGGGGGGAGGGATTACCTCTTCCACAGATTCGTGGTCTTTAGTGAAATTTATGAGAAGGCCATGTCAGACACCAAAGAGCTGTTGAAGTTGTCAAATTTCAGGTAAGTACATATTGTACTAGCGCATGCATTGAATGCCATTTTACCTCTGGCAGATGTGTGAGTCACTACTACACCCTCGTACTTCATTCCAAACTGACTGTAAAAATCTGTCTTTCAATAGGAAAACTGGGGAGAGAGGGAGATGGAATGGTTCTATAGAGAAAATTATTGTGTAGGAGAACTCAAGTTACTGGTAAATAATCTGTTTTTGTCCTTGGTTTGTGACTGTCCCCTGCAAACACTTAAAAATTCTGAAGGAAAACTGGTCGTCATGGAGAGTGGGAGAACAAAGACACAAACCACAAATGCCATAGAAAATTATGTGGAAAGAAATTGCTTTGTTACTAGACTATACCTTTAGTCACTCTAAAGATTGCTTTATCCATTAATGGATAAAGAGACAGTCTCTATGGACTTCATTCCTACATCAGAAGCATAAACTCTCCATTTTGAGCAGGGTTTTTTTCCTGCTCTCTCTTTCTTAATACAAAATATATAAAAAGCATGGAGGAGAAGATGAGTGGAAAAAGGGAAACCATAAAATCTTTGAAAGGAAATAGGAATCTTAAGAGCCAAATAGAAAGATACATCGTTGTTCAAGAGAGCATCGAGTGCACTGACTAAAGGACCTCTAGAATTTCCAAATAAAAAAAAAGGGGAAAAACCCATATACTAAGAAAGAACAATTGTTCTGGGTCAAAAGTCAGGTATTACACCAGACTCCATACCAGTCTGGTTTTCCCAGAGTAGAAGGATGGCACCTGAGTACAGGAACTATCTAGAGTGGTAAGAATGGCATTACAAGATTGGCAATAAGGTAAACATTGCCTTAACACCAGTAAGTGTTAGGAGAAAATTCATAAATTTTAAATTTTGACAAAGACAGGGCAACCTTGTGAGTCACAAAGTTGCACAGAAAGCAAGACCTTTGAAAATAAAAGGCTGCCAGCAGCTATTTGCTATGTTTATACTTAAGCCTGGGCTTGCCATATGAATTCTGGACCTGCCATTTACATCTGTCACTATCACCAACAGGAGGCTCTTTGTCTAGCAAAGTCTATTAAGCATTTTACGAGAAAAGTATTAGGCACCTCACTGGTACAGAGACTTACAGCACTTTTTAGTTCAGATAAATTAAAAACATCTAAGTGGTTCAGTCTCAGCTGGAGGGACTGCCAGCAGTTCTCCCTCTGCCCTAGGAAAGACCTCAGACTGTGTAAACTTGGAGTAACTGCGTATCTTGGCCTTTCACTGCACGAAGTGTTAATGCCCTACTAGAGCAGGAGACAAATTTGGGGAAACATGCATCCATCCTACAGTCAGTTGCCTGACACAGGACTAAAGCGAGCCGTGATGCCAGGCAATCAGGATGCCAGGCTATCAGGATGAAACAGCACTTCTCTCCACTTCCTAAGCAGAACTTTATGCACAGCGAGCAGGAAGCATGAAAAACTGAATGCCTCTTCTGAATTTTTGACTTAAAACCACAATTTACACTGCTACCACATGTCGCACTATGCCTTTGTGTTCTTTTGGGGTGAAAAGCACTGACAGTGATGCTGTACAGATGCATATACAGGTAGATAAAAGGCAATCAATACATGCGCCAGCACAAAGAATTACCTACCTAAAACTTGAATTTCAATGGCTCCATGTCCTTCGGTGACACACATGGAAACTCCAAAGAGTAAGATCTGAGGAGAATATCCCAAATTGAGAACTTTATTGGGGGCATTTTAATTAAAAACGCTGATTTAGGCTAATTCATGATTTTGGAAAGAATTTCAGAAAACAACTCGTCATTTGTGTCCCATCAGTAACTGTGATTATAATGCTGAAGGAAAAGTACTTTTGTACAAATTGACAGCATAATTTCATACCCTAGAGAAACCTGCTTGCAATCCCCACAGTTATGTTAAATCATGACATAACATAAAAGTGATTGTATTGATTATCTCACTATGGTAAGGAACATACTTTTTATCTGCTTTTACATACTTTAGGTTACTTTGCATTTAAGTATATTTAGGTCTCGAAAGCATGCTAGGCATCTCTAGCTGTGATGTAAATGAAACAAAAACCATGACAAGCATGAAAATTAGCAAAGGTAAGTGTTAAGAGGAAGCATTACTGAAATATTGCTGTCAGACCATAATAATGGTGCCATAAATCTCCCTTTCACTTCTTGTGTATTTACATAGCTTCTGCAGATGGTCAACAGTGCACATCAGACCCCAACATTCATTCCAGTTGCTAAGAGTTTTGTGAGAACAAGAAAGGCTCAGCAGTTGTACGATTTAACATCAGGATGTCACGTTTTATGAAGGTACTGAAGGAAAGACAATCTCGACAGACTGAAGTTTGCTATGAAATGAAATGAGGCAGAAATCTATAAACGTAGTTATTTTCATCTACATATATACGTTCATATATATAAATGTATGTATACTTTCACACATGCATACTGTGTCCACTAAACTTCTGATCTCCAATTTGACTACCTAATAAGCCAATTGGCCTAGTTCTTCCATAATTTCTGCATTTCTTTAAAAAGCCTTCATGGTTTGTTTTAGAGATCTCTAGAGACAATTAGTTATCTTGTAGACTGATCCCATTAACTTGCAAATAGTCTTGGCTCACAGGATTATGAGATCTGCAGAATAACCACTCATATTTCTAACTCTTTTACGTGAGTGTTTGCATATGACTGTTAGTTTTTTAGATTAGTTATTAGTTTTCCCCTCTTTATCCAAGCCTGCTTTGCTTCTTGCTCTTAAGCAGATTAATGGCTATACAGAAGCTAATAATTGAAAGCAGGGATGAGCTATTTGTGTCTGATTGAATTTGGGTAGTAAAATACAACTATGACAAGAGGGTCAAGATAACCTGGGCTGAAGGCAAAGGGATGTTTTCCATCAGAAAAAAACCCTCTCATTTCTAGCAATGCAAATAAATATAGACACTTTTTTTTAAGCTTAAAAGAACTGCAAGAAATGCCAAAATTTTTTGTTGTCTTAACAATAGTAGTTACTAATGAAATGATAAGATACCAAGGAAGCAAAGAAAGACTTGAGAGACAGTAAGCAAAAATAATTCCTGAACACAAGCAGATGACACAAGAACTTTGTAAAAGGAATCCTAGTTTTAAAGCTTAGACAACACTGTTATGACTGGAGTTACAACTGCAAACTGAGTGTCCAGAATCAGGATATGATACAAGAATGCTCCATTAATTTGCTCTGTGTAGGAAAAGGAAATCTTACTTGTAGCTGCTCCTTAGTTGCCTTTTTTGTAAAACCCATGTGTGATAACTCTCTTAAAGTACTCAAGACTGAGTCTCATGTTAAAAAAATAAGGCAGTTGATAGTTACTAATAATGAAGTAGTAGCTATTGGAAAAAGAGGGAATGACAAACTGTTTAGAATAAAATAAAACAACTTATATACTCTTTTGCTCATATAATGCTGATGATTAGAAAATATTAGAGTGTTCACATATAATTAGATGCAACTAAGAACCAACTGTGCTGTAATGGTCCTTATCTGGATAGCTAGTACAAATTAAAAGAGTGCAAGTCATTAAGAGCAGTTAAAGAAATCTTCCAAGTCCCCACCTGTAACGTTTTAATATAGCATGCCAAGCTGGAAAAGATTATAGAAACATGAAAAGAGAAGGCGGAAGTGCTATTTCAAAGATTGAAACAGTTCCTCCTTACCTAATATTTTTTTCTTTTATTTTTGTCCAATTGGTTTCCATAACTACGGACAAAGAAATCTGTGACTCTAGGCTGCAATCCCATACTGCTCGTCCTTCAGCAAAACCAATGCAGCGTTTTATCTTCTTTGTAAGCAGCTGGGATCAAACCTTTGCAAGTAAATCCCAAAAATGGTATTCACTAAGCTGTGAGCACAATTAACTGTCAGGGCAATCTCAGTTTTGATGTTTAGCAGGTCAGCAAAGAACTGCATTTAGTCACAATATGATTCACCTGCTGCAGCAATGCATGGAAGTAAGTAAGTGGTTGTCTCAGGCTGCTAGTTGACATTGACTGCTGTCCTGAAAATTTACGATGGCCCATGGGTGATATTTTTAGATCAGCTCATAATTATGGTCCAGTTGTACTCTTGACTCTTAAAACAAAACTGGCAAGACAGGTCAACTACCTGTTTCTCGATTTACATGCTACAGGTATGGTCACTGAGTTTTCTTCTAAAAATTTAGTCCTCTCAATCACTTTTTTTTGGTAATATTGATTTGGCATATTATTTGGGGTTTAATCAATGGTTGTCCAAGTCAGTGAGCAAATTCACAATGGAACTAGAGGACACAAATCTTACACAGCCTACCCATGAATGCTGGGCCAAACACGAGCTGGGTTCCTACAGAAGGGACCCCTCCTTATGGAGACAACCAAGTATGTGTGGTACAGTGGAGGTTTGGTAAACCCCCAGCACTCCTCCCTGATGTGATGGTAGAACACGAGGCTGGTGAGCACGCAGATCCAAGATCTTGGAATACTCCTGCATTTCTCACTTCTGACATTGCTTCAGTGGCTCCTGTGAATAGTGTGTGTGCGAGATGAAAGATGTCCTTTAGCAGAGAGGAGAGCAGCTAGTGAATCCTCCTGGTTGTCACTGAGCCACACAACTGCTTTATTGATTGCATCAGAATAAGCTATCTTACTAGATGGAATGAGTCATTTATTCAATGTTCATAACAGTTAAGCTGTTCAGAAGCTGCTTGTTTGAGAGATGTATCTCATAATTAGTTTTCCTAGAGAAGAGCTGCTGGGAGCATGGTCACTGAAGCGAAACTGATAACAGTATCTCTACACATCGCTTTTGGACTTGTCTGTCTTGAGCTACCAAGTATACTGTATGCTCATTAGTCTTAATTACTGCAGAGCATTCTGGTAGATTAGAGGTGAGAATATCTATTTGCTTCAAATATTGTAACAAAAAGAGTACTGAGTTAACACTGTGAAATGTAATAAATGTGGTATTCATGCAATGTGGTCAAGCAAAACAGTTCCTGGAAACTATATGAAATAAATGAACTACAAAATTGCTATTTAGAGAAGATGGAAGAAGTACTGTAAACAAGAATTCTTAGATAATACAAAGAAAAGAGGAGGAAAAAACCCAGTGTAGAGAAAGAGATGAGACACACACAACAGTTATATTTGGAGCTGGATGAGTAACACAAAGAGCTGAGATCTCCAGAGAGATGGCACAGAAAACACACATGGAAAATATGCTAGAAGAGATGATAAAGCAGATAAAAAATGTATACAATAAAGCCTATGGAACATCCTGAAAAGTAGAAAAGTTTTGGGGACATAGGATTGGAAAGTGAGTTACAGCAAGTGCTATCTTTCAGGAAATGGTGAGTAACTAATAAAGAAGATACTTCTTCCTAAGATAAAACACTGCAATTCAGGAAATGGGCATGATTGAAGACAATGTAATTACTAACTGTATTTGTCATCTGCGCCATTGTAAGGTCAGGAGAACAGCCTCTCTGCAGCCTTCCTAATGTATTCCAATTCTCTTCACATTTTGAAAACTTGAAAATGTGTGACTGCTGTAAATATACTTTGGCACATTAAAACACTCGTGTGTAGAAGCAAGCTAGGTACTAGTTTGTACAACTAATGTACAAACTAGTGAATGCTACTGTGTTACTCTCAGTGGTCAAGGGTTTCTCTTTTAATATACTCTTGTGTTTTTGTCCCAGTCCCTAAAAATCTCCAATTAATAGGATAATGAACATAAAGTTATTTTCTGTAGACACAGAACAGTGTTGAACATACCTATAAACGATTCCCATTTATCTTAGAACAACGTAACATATGGTTTTATATACATTTCACAAGGAGAAAAATTATTAACTGTTTGGCATACATACCCTTAAATAATTTACAACATTGCATGTCTGCAACAAATTAGTCTTATGATATTTGATACTAATGAGAAAGAGAGGACTTAATGTAGCCTTCTAATTAACTTCTGTAAATCTATATGATACATCTTTATGCTTCGCTTTTAGACAAAGAAGTAAATTCCAGATGCTGGTCTTAAAACTTTATACAATTTATGTTATATGGAATTGTTTCAGGAATATATCTAGTATTTTTGGGAACATAATTTTACTGAAACAGAAAATTGTATATGTGAATTGAGGTCCCTGATCTCTTCCGAACAACTTCGTGTTAAGCACCCACAATGCAAACCTACAGATAACTTTAAATGTTTATCTTTTTTTGTTGGGGTTGTTCTCCTGGTAGACATAAAGCAAATTTTCGGTTTTGTTTACCATTCTCATTGCTATAGTTCATCAGCATGCCACAAAAGACAGTCAAGAGCTTCTCACTGGCTGGATCTGTTTTACTGCACAGTGACCTTAAATGGTCTACTACAATATGTGCACCACCTGCATGGTCAACTGCGTTCCTGCCCTCATCTGTAAAACAAAGAGTTACATTAAAAAAAATGAAACCAAACCCCACCGACGAATCCCGAACGTAACAGTAATCATACAAAATGAAGCTTTTAAACAGAGTGAAGTCATTCCTCCGGTGTTGTCACATTCATCTAGAGAGATGCTTGAGGGCCAGCTTTTAGTGCAACGGAGCTAGGAAAGTGAAAACACCTACAACAAAAAGGATTAACCACCTGGCACTAATACCTTTGTAAAGAAGTTCAGTGTTTGAGGCAGAGCTGCTGCAGCTGATAAATAATATTCTGAAGATGCACTGAGTTTTGCCAGAGGGAGGTTCTGAGCACTGGACACAGCTTAGTCCATATATGCAGGTAAATTACTCTTGCTGTTATGCAGATCAAGAAATTGAAATACAGAAAATAAATTGCCTGGGTTGCTTAAAAAGAGGAATAAAACGGACAAAGCAGACAGAGGTACTAGTTCCCAATGGCAACTGTTCATGCACTCACTCTGCCACACAGCATGTTCTCTGCACATGTATAGCTGAAATTTAATACCGCTATCAGACACTTTTTGTATGGCTAGAAGAAAAATTTGGTCTGCATCTATAAAAGACTACAAAGTTCTGAAGGGTTGTAAATAACACATCATAATCTTTGTATGGAACTCTTCCTATATAACAAATCAGATTTGATGCAACAGCGTAGGAATAAAGGAAAAATAGGCCTTCTATTACAGTAATCATCATTACTGCTTCCTTCTCCAGCAGGCAGTAAGCAATAGACAACAGTCAATAAACTAAATTTCAGGGCTTCCAAAAGGAGAGATTTCCATGTGAACTACCACTGGAATCAGCTGGAAAATCTGGATGAAAACAAAACCTTGGGGGGGAAGGAGGAGGGAATCACTAAAGTTTTGCAATATAAGAAAAAACCAAAAAACCTCTCCTTAATTTCTTCATAGCCCCAAAGCAAATCTCCTCTTTTCCTTGTTATTCACCACTCTACTATCCCTCCTGTCTCTCCCCATCATATGTGGAGGCAAAGCTACCAGGCTGTCATCATTCTGCAACATATTCAGCATGAAACCCAAGTCTTACACATTTACAATATAATCTTCCACTGTAAAGTGTTCCAGAGCTCTGCAAAAAGAAGCTTCTAAATCTTCCAATTCTTGTTAATACTATTTATGAACAATATATACACCCCTTATACTATATAAAAAACAGGATTCTAAGTATTGAATATAGGGACTTTAGAAAATTTGCTGAATGGAGCTGAAGGAAGGATAATTCTTGGCAGGTCTTAACTTAAAATTATTACCAAAGTAGTAAGAGTTTTGCAGAATAAATTCACTGCCATGACTGTTTCCACCTTCGACAGGATCAGGACATCAGAAAACTGTGTTTTGCTGCAGGCATGTCTATTTCATTTTGAAAAAGGAGAAACTGTAATCTATTAAACAGTTAAATTCAAGGTAGGACTCTGTGTCAAGGAAAAACTATCAAAAAAAAGGCAAACAGAAAAGAAATCTCTCACATCCCTGATGTCATAACAAACGTAGCTATAATGCTGAAACAAAAAGAAGTCCTACATCAAAACAGAGTGAAACAATATAGTCAGGTGTTTAGACTCAGTGCTTACATCTACCAAATCAGCAGAGATTAAAAAGTAATTTGGGTCGGAATTTTCAAGCATTCGGCTTTATGTATCCTCTTCTGGTATTTTTTATTAGAAAATTTATGCAAATACATGATTTTGTATTTAACTCATCTTTTCGGTAAGTCAAAACAGGTGTGCAAAATGAAACTGAATCACTGATTCTGGATCAGATGGACTGACTGTGGTCCTCAAATTACTATAATGCAACTTAAATCAACAAACTAAGATGATAAATTCAGATAAGAATCACATGTCAAGCTCAACCCTGTGTCTTGATGTTGATGAACTACATGTAAAATATGTAAGCAAAGAATAATATAAAGGTAGAGTTGGGTGAGGGTTTGGAAGCAAGTGTTAAAACACACACACGCACACACACGCACACACACGCACACACACAGAGAAAAGTTACAAGCTAAGTTCCTTACCTGGACAGAATTTGGCAGAACTCTACTGCAAATTACTGTGTGATAATATTTTACAACAAATCTAAGTCATATATCCTTTAAATTCTATTATCTGTGGTTTGTCAAAGAAGTTGTATGTTAAAAACTGCTGTATAGTTTCTCACTTCAAATACATGACAAAACTCTTATCCACACAATGTTTTTGTTAGGTAAACAGATCACCAGCTACCGCTGAACAGACAGCTAAAGTAAAGCAGGAAGATTCAGAAACAAATCTCACTCCAAGAAATATCTGTCTTTATGGTATACTGAAAAAGTTAGGTACAAATGAACCTCAGGATCCCTCCCAAGAAGGTGGCAAGGCTCTAAGTGTCAGCCTTTGACAGGACTACATATGCTGGTAGACTTGTAAAGGAGATGCAATAACTGAGTTTGTTGCTCTCCCTCTTTCCCATGCTGGAACTCACCCTGTGCGGCTGCTTCTCTGCCCTAGGCAGCTGACTGAAGAACAGACCTGGGTGAGTGCTATAATTAGGATCTCCTGGTGCTGCCTTCTTTGCCCAAGAGGATTAACTCAGCTCATTAGTGCAGGGCCACAAAGAATCCCGTGCCAGATGTAGAAGGAAAACCCTGAAGGTCCTGCCTACTCACTGCCAGCACTGCTGTGACACTCCACTGCATCCCCAAGCAGAAAGCGTAGTCCTGACTCAGAATGCTTTGTGTGCGTTTCACCAACTCGCTTCTCACTACTCCTCTGTCGCTAAGGAACAGATTTTGCACACAAGAATACTCATCAAACTCCAAATCATTTACAGTCAAAACAAGCCCACAGCATGTTGCTGCATCTTGTTCTCAATCCAACTATTACCTTGCAGTTCAGCAGCTCTATGAACTCCCACACTTAGCGTGCTTCCAAGCCTCCCAGAAGCTGTGTTGAATTTTTTTTCCTGTGACCTTTTTAAATAAACATTTGCTATTCCTAAGAGAACAGTGATTGAACAGTTTAATGAGAGCATTCACATTTCTGCTTCAAAATGCTCCACAGCAGCTCACAAAGGGCAATGCTGTTGTATAGCTTTTTTTAAGTACATGTAATACTGTCTAAAGATGCCAGAATGACAACCCAAGAAACCAGAGGGATTTTTTCCCTGTAAAATGTACAGTAAGATGTATTACAGAATGAGTTATTACTTCAACAATGTTCTTTAGCCCAATTCAACACAACTGTCTCTAAGAATTAGTACAGTCCCTTTTTCTATCCTGAGTTGCTCAAAGGAGTTTTATGCAAAAAAAAGGGTTTTAAGTGGATTATCAAATTACTGTGACTGTTCACATTCCTTCTACGAACAGTCTTGTCAAATCCTCCTGTTGCTCAAGCATGCCCATAGTCAACAATCAAACTTTTTGTGTGCCTGATTGTTGAGTCTTTACAATGCAGCATTTAAGAGTGATTTCAATTTGCTTTTCCCAAGCCATTTGCATCAGTTTCCCTTGAGTTTTTGTCCCTAATTCACCAAGCCCTAAAACAAATCACTAAGTCACAAAATGTTAACAATAAAAAATCTAAATCAGGAAAAAAACAGCTGTGCCATAGTAGAAGGAGATATCAAAAAATATTTAGGCTTAAAAAGTACACCCATTTCTCAGATAATCAGCTAGAAAACTATTGGATGGCATTTTTAAAAAATTATCTTTTGGGCTTTAAGTGTAAGATTTATATTTTGACACGTTCTGGTTTTGTCTTGCAATTGGAAACCTGAATTATCCTTTCTGCAGTTCATGTTCTGCAAAAGTTTATTGGTGGAAATAGTTGCATTGGTATAAATAGTGCAAGTCAGGGAGGGAAAGGATGATCTGCATGATCAAGGTCTCTGATTTGCATAAACCAAATTGCCAAGACAGCAAATTTGGGTGACATGGGAAAAATACAGTATTTGTTTTAAAATTCTTTTTATTTGTGTAATGATCAAATTGTTTAAGTGACATACTGCCATTTTACTTTAATTACTTCATCTTTATTGCATTTGGCTGCAATCCTGCATTTTTTGGACCAAAATATTGCTTAGATTAGACCAGTACGTTACAGATAACTCTTTCTTGTTTTTCTTAATTAAAAAAAGATGAACTAATCTACATTAGCCCAAGTTGGGAGGGGGAGGGCTGTTCTTTCTACCTGTTCTATTTCCCTGGTTTTTTAATTAGGTCCTCTTTGCAAGACTTGTGGTGAGGCACTCATTTGCTCCTGCTGCTTATTCTTTCACCTGAAACCATAATCATCTGTGATAGCAAACTGGCTGCTGCAAGGAAATTATGATGTGACAGAATATTAAGAACATGTGTAAGGAAAAAACTGCAGTAGAACTCCAAAGGAAAAAATATCCTGGTCATATGTGGAAAAAATAGAAAGAAAATATTCAAAAAACAATGGCAAACCCTGAGCTAGTGTAAATGACATTAGCTATGTAGACATTAGGAAAAACACTGCCACTTACATAAACTGGGAGTTTACCTTTTCCTGTCTGAGCTCTGTAAGATTAAAACTTTTCATGCAATGCTGTCATTCAGTTTTAACACTTGACTCTACTTTTTATCCTCAGTCTGGCTTGTGTACGCTTTTTAGTCACTGCCCCTGTCAGCTCTCTGACTGCATGACTACAGACCATAACCCTGTCACACAACACATAGGAGCATTTCATTACTTGTATTTTTTCAAGGAAAGTAAGGTTCATGTGATTATACTGCACTACTACTGTTTGGTGCTTTTTCCATGTCTTCTGTGCACTTGTGTAAAAGGCAATTACCAAGCAACACTGTATTTTGCGATTCAGGTTTTAATAATTTGAAATATAATTTTTGGAATTGCTCTGTCTTGTACTGAAACTTCCCTTTCCTTTATTAATTCTTTCGGGAATTATAAGACTGATTACCAAAAGTACAGTTTTGTTTTATTTGCTCACTGGTTAAAATCAATCAATATAATCTTAAAAGTTTTGCTTTATAAAGAAAAAAAAAATCTGGAATTAGTTATGCTTGCTTCAGAGATAAACAGAATTGGCCTGAAGTCAGTGCATCTTAAAGTGTTGGCAGCTATCCTTAACCCTAAGGAGGGTACTCTTTCATAAGTTATTCCTATAGAATAATTGCTAAAATAATAAATATGTAAACAGTAAGCTAGAAACAGTAAACTAGCAGAACACTGTCTTTTAATACAGCCCCTTCAAGGACTGAAAATAGGTAGAGTTGATCTTTTTGGACAAAACTGTTCCCAGCAAATTTTTTGGGTAATGACAATTGATGCAGCAGTGTACTGGCTCTCTTATGCAACTAGCTTATTCTAACAAACAAATACAATTTTAAAATGTATCCAAATAGAGATATAGGGGTGTTTTTGGTAGACTCTTCATAATATGTTCAGTGTGAGGATGACAGGATACCAATGCCAACAATCCCTAATCTCTTTCATGATTTCTTTTGTCTACAGAGTCAGGAGCTTGGCATAACACTTGAAGGGAAAGGTAAGTGTGCCAGTATTGCAATCTCTCTAACGCTATGCTGAGGCAGCAGTCAAATGCAAGCTGGATTCAAAACCACAGTTTTATTTCAATAAAATCTGCTTATTTGTCATATCCCTCTTATGTCAGATAAATACAAGATAAATCACGTGGTTTTGATTTCAGACAAAAGAACAGTGATGAATTTACTGCTCAAGACTTCAATACTTCACTTCCAGTCAAATGCTACTAGTGAATCTGAGATTCCAATATAGCGGCAGAAATATTTTTATCAGCAACGAGACATGCAATACTACTAGACTCAGTATTGGCAAGTCATTTGTTCTGGATTCCAAGGATACTTCAGTGTGTAATTAAAATGTACTAATTACTGCTACCGAATTCTATTTGAAACTAGATAAGCCAAATAGAATGTTCTACTTAGATATACTAAAGTCAGGTAAAATTCTTCAAAGCTGAATGTAGCACTTCCCTTTGCGCCTTTCTTTTCATATGCAATATGCTTACAGCAGACTCTTCAGTTGATTTTATAACTCTATGAAACTCCTTAGTAATTCCATTGCAGTCAAACAAATTACTCTAGGTTTATGAGAGTGTAAGTCAAAGCTGAAGCCACCTCAGTATTTCATACAGCATGAAGTAAATCATGGAACCCAATTACACAGTAAAACAGCAGGCAGTTTTTTTACACTGGCAAATAGGCATTTATGGCATCTCATACTATTAACAGAATAGACCTGCACACCACAATTAATTTAGAATTCCTACTCCCAGGCCTGCAGTGCCATGTTGCCTCTCAGCTTTAAACTCTCCAAGAGGAAGGGTGTGAAGTGAGCATGGCATGGTCACAGTCTGGTGCAGAACAGGGGTGTGCTGCTGGCTGCTGCTGAAAGGAGCCCGAACGAGCTGTGGGTCTCCACCAAAGCAGCCAGAGGAGCAGGCTCAGCGTAAAATCCATGGGGATTTGGAGTAGGTTGGGAAAAGCCCAAGAAGGAAAAAGTAAAACAAAACCAAAAGAATCCACCATAAAGCATATTTGTGGATTTTACTAGGGTACTTTTCTTTCCCTACTAGAAAAAGAAAGAAAATTATTCCAAGAATTGAAAAAGTAATAAGTGGACCTGGGATCTACAAACAACTGAGGCAAGTCCTGGGTTTGGGGTCAGTGCTATTTGTCCCAAATCATGAAGCCTAGGATGAGCCTAGCCTGAGAACTCATGGGTTTTGCATCACCTCTCAAAGGTCTTTTTTCTGATGCTCTAGAAAGATTTCCTCATTATTCTGATTCCATTTAGTCCAGTTGTAAAATGAGAAGTTAGAATAATACTGTTTAACAGCTTCCTAAGAACATTCACGATTAATTGCTAGTAAGAACTCAGTATTACTGAGGCAGTATATGTTGGCATACAAACACTCTAGTTTCTAGCTGATGCAATACTTGTGTGCAGAGCCTTGGAGAAAAACCTGCACTATCAAGGACTTCTAAAATAAATATGCTATAGTTTTCCAGGACTGCAACACGCCTCAGAGAGGACAGATCTAAAAGTAAAACACTATTACTGTATAATCAAAACCTTGAATTTGAATTCTCTGCAAGCAAAAACTCAGTTTTCAAGCAACAATTTAAAGACTCTGGTCTTGATTTCATGGTATTTCTTGGGAAACAGCTCAGTAGGTGGCATTTGCATTTGGTAGGATCTAGTACAATGATAAGTGAAAAAATCGTGGTAAGATGCTGCCTAGCTGCATGAATCAGTGTGACCTTCATAAAAATGATTAGCCAGTAGTGTGCCATTATCAACATCAGTTGTGTTCTAGGATTCTGCTGGTTTTCCATATGGTAATGAAAAAGGTTATGCCATTTTTTGAAGAAAACTGAATTTGATTTCTTTCCAGTATGTTTTATTTTTAAGTGTCTGATTTTCTCCTGTAGATCCTGAAATTAATCCTGTCTCATGAGAGAACATAGCTGTACAATTGAGCAGTTTCTTATTTTCATACTTAGCCTTTCTTAGCAGATCCCTGCAAGAGATCTGTACATTCTTGTAAGATAGGCAGCTGAATTTACAGAATTTATAGCATGTATAAGATCTTTTTAACAAAAAGTGATAGAATGTTCATGTTCTGGAGTTGAGGCTGAGATAAAGAGAGATCTGGTTTTATGTGAAAGGCCACACAGCTAAAATTCAGCTAGGAGCCTTGCCACCAATACAAGTAAGACTGCACAGATAACAAAAAAATGTACAGCTTGGGAAATGAGAAAAGGACCCAATAAATCTCCTGCTGAGAAAGGTAGATAAGCAGCTGTCAGAGGAGAACCTTTATAGAATGAGCTGGCATTTCTAGCTTCTTTCCAACTCCAAGATCTTTATATACCAAGTATGTTTGCTAAGAATATGTGCCCAAGCTGGTGGTTTCATGAAGAAACAAGGCTGTGGTACAAAAAGAAGTAAATGCTGGATTCCCCAAGGAGGTCTCTAAGCACTACCATTAATATGTATATTATGGAAGGGCAGAATTGGAAATTTTTCATTTCCATTACAAGATATATGGAGAGCTTACTTCCCTTTGCTAGCTTTCAGAATATGTGAATGCTCTAAACAGCAAGAAGGAATTATTTTCTAATAGGTAAGAGCCTAATCTAATCTCAACTGAAGTCAATCAGAATGACTCCCTCTAGTTTGTATGGCAACTGAATCAGGCTCTAAATACCCCAGCCTTTCACTTCCTCTTAGAATTATCACTTTTATAGCACAACTATGGCAGCCTCTATCATGTCCACAATGATACATAAAAACACAGGAAAGCAGTTTGCCAATCAGTTCAGAACTGAAGTATTTAACAAGTTACCTGTGGAAAGATCTCTGAGATTAAGACAGCATGTGCATCACAAACTTCATGATAAAAAAATATTGAGAGGCTACTACTAGCTAAGAAAATAATACTAATTTAATATAGCATAATCTCCCATTAAAATTCTTGATAAAATTTATTTGGTTGGCCTGATCTTTCATCTAGACAAACTGCACTGGTGCGGGGGGTGTAAGAGTAGGAGAGAGTCCTGGCTACAGACAGGTTTTGTCTTTCTCCCACATTGTCTTGTTGGTCTTGCGAGAAAGTAGGCCTAAGTTGAAAACTGTAATTTCAGTTTCCCTGTCCCCTATGCACTTGATCAGGCACATGAGTCTAGTCATCAGACTCTGCCCAGTCTCCTGTGAAAAAAGCCACCAGAGAGAGCCGAGGAGTGTACTAATCACCAGGGTGTTCATCACGTGATCATGAGGTGCAATTTGGATAACGCTTTCCTTTAACTTAATACCCCGATAGCCAGAGCTGATGGTAGCAAATAATTCTTAGGCCTTACCTTCAGCAGAATCAGCCATTCTGCACTGACTTAAGACATTGCTTTTTGCAGCAATAACCGTATTAGACATAACATTTTCCAGACAACAGAGATGAGATCTTTACATTGCATGTGGAGCCAAGGTGCAGGGAGAACTTAGAAGAGTTTAGGAGGTGTCTCTTATTTGTAACGTCTGTACCTCTGTAATATCCCTCAATGAACAAACTTACTAAAGAAACAGCACTGGGAAGAATGACAGGAGGGCATAGACAGACAGACAGTAGAAAGGTACCTGTAGTTTCATTCGTAGATAAAGAGTGGTGAAACAGCTAGGATAGCTGTTATGCTCTGAATGGACAATGCCAAAGAATTTAGCTTTGATTATAAGCAAAACCACGTAACCAGTGGTTAAAAGGAAAGAATGGGCTAGGAGCTTTGCATCTAATAATATAGTTCTGATAAAGCTCTGCCCGTGAGTGAGGCCGAGGACTCTGTTGTCTGGGGATTTGGAAGTACAAGCAGCTGTACTTGGTACAGGCTGTAGATACAATGGGGGAGAAAGCAGGAGGGAGAAGAGGAAAGATCATGTCTCCATTTCTTTGCACTTTCTGCTTTGATGAAAATTTAGGGGCTGAGGTATATGTGGCATTTACTAGATAAAGCTTGTAGAACAATTACAGGCTTTACAGGAACATGCCGTAATGTATCTGTTCTTAAACTGTGGAGCTGCACTGAACAGTCTGCATACAGTTGCTTCTGACAGTCTGCAATTCTTTACTTCTGACTTAAAATCTTTTTATCTGCCTCAACTGCTTCTTTCATCTCTGCATACAAGTGGAAAGCTGGGGGACCAGAAGCCTCATCAGTACTAACAAAGCTTCCTTCTACTCTGCTTTGCAATTATATTTGCCTGTATTCTTGATGTTCAGAGATTCATGTAACACAGATTTCTTCAAAACTAATACTTTTAAAAGGATGCTCTCAAGGCTGCTTGGTATTAGTTTGACCTATTTTTTCCCCTTTAACTGTTTATATAATGCATTTAATTCTCTGTATTTTCTTCCATGCTCAAATAGGTAATTAAGTAGTACTTCAGAGGGCTAACACTGAGGAGCACCCAGACTATAACACGTCTACCTCAAACCTGATAGACAAGAAAAGCTATCAGTAAGTCAACAGGTTTTAATTTCATGTTTTCTGTGAGGAAATGAATCTGTTCAGTGAGGTCTTTGGCCAGGTGTAATTCCCGTTTTACCTTGTGGAAGGTTATTAAACCTCTTTCAGCACTGGGACTTAGTCATGAATTACCTTTCCATAGCAGCTGTGTTCCAGGAGTAGCCACTCCTGAACCTACGTGGAAATGGTCTTGCCTTCATGCAGAAGCTCTGGGATCTGTGAACACTGAGGAACCACTGCCATTTTCCTCTAATTAGGAAAAACAATTCAGGCAATCCTTCTCCTCTTCAAGGCCAGTTTTAAGGGGCTTTTCCTGCAGAAGCAGCCGTTTATCCCACAACTTTCATCTCACACCACGCCGACTTCTCTCAGAAATGGAGACCTGATTAACTCATTTTGGCACAAGCTGTCACTACACAAAGTGATGCACGCTTGCTGGGATAAAATACAGGACAACTGGGGCTTTCAATAAAAGTAAATATTGCTAGCAGCCATCCAATATGGGCTTTATTGCATAGTCTCAGCCTAACACTGATTTAGGACTTAGAGACATTCCTCACTGCTGCATGTTATAGTTACATGGGCAGTAGAAGTGCAAAAACTGCTCATGTATATGGAAAAAAGTTACTGATGTATTTCAAGTTCTTATAAAAACACAATTACCGGAAGGGTAACAGCTGCTTTTGTTTCAATTGAAAAGAAAAAATACTATCGATATGTAACATTTTTAATTAGAACTACTGGCCTCCACATCTTGTCTTTGTTATACTTTATATCTCCTTGTTAGGAAAAACCAATAGTAAAATATTGAAATATATTAAATTTTCTAGTAATAAGCATAGTGAAAGTATTTGTCCTAAATAAGAATTTAGGATAGAGTACATAACTATTTAATAATTACACATTAAGTTAACATAGAAAATGTCAGATAGGATGGATGTGACTATTAAGTACTGTAAATAGCCTATTCCACTCAAATCCAATATGCTAGCCTTGATTTTTGTCACATTTTATTACACTTTACTCATTAATTTTATTCAAATACACAGGGAAGGTAGTGACTGTCCTCCCACAGGAGCACGACAACACATGGCACACAGAACACATCACTGCCTACTGTAGATTTTATCAGTGCCAGCTTTGCTCCACTGAAGGACAACACAAGGTGAGTAATACAGTTTTCTGTACAGGACAAATCTGGCACCGTAAAAGCCAGCAGTAGTCCACAAAACCTCATGCTACAAAACCATTTCTTTGTGTCCGTATTGTAGTTAATGAAAAAATGTGGGACGAACAACAATGACATGAACAGTTACATAGATTTTACTTATATGAAACAAACCAGTGCACCTGAGAGTGACCTTGATCTCATACATAATCCTGAAACAGAATATAGTAAATAAATTATGTTATAAGAGGCTTAACAGCTTCTACTTGAAGTTTCCATCAGGAAGCAGCTGTTCAGTTGATTGGTCACCTTAAAGAAAATCCTAAATGAAAGAATTATACATTAACATCCTTCATCAGTAGTTGTCTGTAACTGGAAATGCCAATAGATGATTAACTTCCCCGGAGTCAAACGCAAGGTAATTTAAAACAACATCAAATGTAAATTTTCAAACTCAGATGAAAAAAAGTAGCAAGGAAAAAGGCTACAGTCTGTATTCATACAGCAGAACTTTTGTTAAATGCAACACAGTATGCAGAAAAATTCTCACCACATAAAATAAGGCACTAACTCTCAGGAAAACAAAATGACTTTACAATTTCATCTCACTTCCCATCTGCAGACATCCATAGGCTTCTAATTCCTTCATGTGCATAAAAACATGTTCCTGGTGTCTCTGCTTCTGCACCATATTATTGTGCACTGTCTTTTTCAAAATTTTGAGGTAAGGGATAATGAGGCTGCATTTTCAAAACACTGCAATCGCTTGTTTGGTTTTGCAGGTGACATATCCATGCATGTAATCAGCACATGCACTCAAAACTGCATTTCAAAACTCAATTGCTCCTCAGTGAAAAAATATATTGTGCCCATAAAAAGCTAAAAAATCTCACCAACATCCCCCCACCATCACCCTTGCCTACCAAACATACCAATATGTAATCTTGGAGCAATTGATTGGCCACATAAGAATTTTGAGAATCAGTAACATAACTCAGGCATCATTTCAGCCACATATGCAGCTCTGCACAGATTTGAGACTGTGAATATTCCCTTCTGACTTTGTTCCCTTCCAACACACTCTGTTTGAGAAAAAATTAACTGTTCAGTGCCTCTGCATATGTAGCATCTGCTCCTTGAAAACTTAGTTCATTACGTTTGAAAAATACCTCCAAAAAACCAAACCCACGATCAGAAAATCTTTCTATTCTTATATCCAGCTGTATCACAATGTTGAAAAGGTGCTTTAATCTTTCTGTCACAAAAGCATTATGCAACTGTGAAGTTCAATTTTCCCATACAATCAGAAGAATCAGGGGGTAAACAAAAACCACGAAAAGAGGAAAATGCTCCCCCAGCACACACATGTACAGAACACCAAAACACTCCCCTCCCTTCCACAAGAGCATGTACAAAATACAGCAGATTTCAACACTCACGGCTATCGTAGCATATATTGCCCAGGGCACGTCCCGTTTGAAGCAATACTTCCTGGTCTTTGCAGTTTAACAGCTGCACCAAGGGAGGGATCAACCCAGCATCCACACAGGGGTTCCGCATGAATTCTGCAAATAAAGTAAAGCCTGTCAACGCAAGGCCAGCTGTTTCCAGTATCATCAATTCCAGTTACACTGGCCTGGCAACTGGGCCTGTTGTGTGCCTAAACACGTGCACAGACAAACAGTGTAAATTCTCATGCAAGTTTCTAGAGAATAAGCCCAAGTCAGGATATAGGCTTAATTCTTTCCATTATTTGCTAATTTAGAAGGAATTAAGGGTATTTAATTGACTTCCATGGAAACTAATTTAACTAATAGTTTAGACTAAACGTATTTTTAGCATCACAGAGAAGTGCTGAAAAGAACAGTGAATTCACAACAAATTCAACATAAACTAGAATTATTAAATAACACAAAAGATGACTTAAAACTAGTATTCTAGAGCAGCATTTTTTCCTCTCTATTGCCTTAATTAGAATTCTGGAAAAGCTTTTGCTTTAAAAGAATTTTTTAAAAAATTAAAGCTCAGTAATGGGCTTCTATTTGGAATGTGAAGAAAGGAACAGAAGAGGAGAATAAGAAATACAAGAGTTTATGTGAGCCCAGAGGCCTGTAGCTTTCCACAATCCAACTGATGCCTACCAGGGGAGGAAAGGTAGAGGACCCATCCACTGGGAAGCTCTCTGCCCTTCCTTCTTGAAATACCACATAGAACCAAAGAAGTATGTCACATCTGTGCAAGTCATAGAGAACTGTCTTGGTGTCAGAGACATAAAGGGCTGTTCTCCAGAAGGAGATACAGCTAGGCGGGCACTGTGCTGCACATTTTAAAAAGGAGGTTTATAGAAGGAACCACCTGATACATCAGTGTTACTTCACAGTTTACTACAGAGCACCCTTTAGAGATGTAGTATTGTAAGGGAAACGGACAATATGTTTTTGATTTGTTCTGAACTACAAAATATCACAAAATCAGAGTGGGTAAGATTGGAAGGGACAGCAATGGCTCATCTGGTCCAACCTTCCTGCTTAAGCAGGGTCATTGTAGAGCACATGGCACAGGATTGCATCCAGATGGTTCTTGGATATCTGCAGTGAAAGAGACTCCACAACCCCTCTGGGCAATCTGTTGCAGTGCTCAGTCACCCGTACAATAAAGAAATTCTTCCTCATACATTGGTAAGGTCCCCTCTCTATCATCTCTTCTCGAGGCAGAAGAGGCCGAGCTCCCTCAGCCTCTCCTCGTAGGAGATGCTCCAGATGCTCCTTCATCACCCTTGTGGCCTCTGCTGGACCTGCTCCAGGAGCTCCACATCTCTCTTGTACAGAGGAGCCCAGAACAGGACACAGTAATCAGGATGCAGCCTCTCCAGAGCTGAGTAGTGGGGCAAGCTATGTCTCTTCCTGATCCTAAACAATATTGGATCTTTCCGAGTCAGTTTACCTTTGTGTCACTTAGTCATTTATTAGACAGAATGAACCAGGGTGTACCAACCCCCTGAAAAGAGATGAAAACATTTTTCAGATTCTGGATTGACAGAACTCCTCATGCCAGTAACTTGAAGATTTCATACAATGCTTGAAGTACAAATATATTTTCTCAAATACTCCCTTTGTTGCACTTATTACAATGTTCTTTGACGTTTTGGTAGCTACAAAATCTAGTCTCTTTTGTATTTAATCCTGTAGTATTATTTTAGCTAAAGAATTGTCAGAGGTAAGCAATTCTCATGTGATGATGTAACTCTGATACATCAACACACGGATTAAGAAGAATCAGCAATATCTATACATTTGCACAGGTCCAAGAGAAGATAGCAGTGAGCACAATTAACTCACCTTCCTAAGGTACTGTAACATTTTAGAACTGTGGCCAGATGCTATAGTGTGATAGATGGTGATTGTATCCATTGTAAAGAATATAACAAATATCAGATACATCTGGTCTTTAAAACTGGTCTTGCCATGTCCTTGTAACATTCAGTATGTTTCTTTTTTTGCCCACTTTCAACTTCATTGCAATGTGTATTTACTAAGATCTATTTAGTTTCTTCCTCTGTCTTCTCTGTTCCCTCAGCCTCTTCCTCTCAGTTGCCTGTAAAAACTCTTCTCTGCTCCTCAGTTATCCCTACATCACTTTCCTTTAGACCCACTAATTCACTATAGTCTCCACATCATGAAAGTCAGATTTTTTTTTTTTCTCCTAGTCTGTATCAGGAAATGAAACTTGTTCTCTCCTAAAAGACTGAGAGATCTCAGTCTGTTCTGCTGTTTGTTTAGGTTCTTCCTCACGTGGTGAAAAGGAGTAAGAAATCCTTCTCCTACCTCCCTCCATTTGGAGTGAGCAGAAGCTTTTTCAGCAACAAAATCATTGGTCAATATGCTGAGCAAACTTGTATTTATCAAGGTCATTTAAGAGCAAGAAGTAAAAGAAATGGTGCCAAATGTATCAAAATAGATCTGTGAAACAGGAACAAAAATGTGGTAACTGCAACTACTTTTGCAGCTGATACTACACAGAAGTAATAGAAGAATAAGAAAGTAATTGAGAAGAGAGTCTTTATAAAAGGTTTCCACTAACCTGTGAGAGAAATGAAGCAGATCCTTTGACGGAAACAGCGAAGAATCACTTAAGAAGTTAGGATGAGAACCACTGAGGACAGAGTAACATAATCCAAAAGAAGGACAAGATTTTGAAAGAGAAATGTAATTGTATTGTAGTATTACAGACTGTGAAGATCATGTTCTCTCATTCCTGCACTTGGCAAAGAAGACAAGACTAAAAACCTTGGAAGAGGGTTTAAAAAGTCCACAGTGGAGACAGAAACTCCACTGAGTAACAAGTCCATCTGAGCCTTCATGATGCCCACAGTTGAAAGGCAAATGGCTGTAGCTGGAGAGACATGAGTCACTACAGGGAGTTTTGTATGTTTGGATGTTTAAAATAGGAGAAACAAATATGAGCTCAAGCTGGGAAGAGGAAGAGTCGTGTGAGCAGAAGAGGTGAAACAGCAAGAGCATGAAGGGCTGAAAAGATGAAACCACTAAAGCAAGTAGAGAGATTCGATGCGATCAGATGTGTTTGTGGGTAAGATCAGGTTAGGGGAATGTGAGAAGAAAACAAGAAGTGGGAAAGGAAAAGATGCTCTTTTATCAGTAACACCCTGAATCGGAGGCTCTGCTCCCATCTCTGGCAGTGCTGCATGGCATGACCACTCAGGGAATGGGTTTAATGCCTACTATCCATAGAATGTTGATAACACAGATTTCTCGAAGTGCCTTAAAGTTTGTTGAAAACAGGTACAATATAAGTATTAAACTCTTGTATTTTTATGCAATAAAACAAAGAAAACAACAGAATTCAAATGAGTTATTCCCTGATATCATGCTTAAGCAACTATTTCAACAGAGTTAGAATCCAATGAGAAATACCCAGATGACCTCAGTCTGGAAAGCACTGGGCAAATTAAATAATTTCTGAATACCTTCACTTTATCCTTGGCTGACAGAGGTCCCAGTTACACTTGCTAATGCCTCTAAGGAAAAGACAAAAGCTATTTTGTATGATGAATCAGGTAAAATGCCAGCTTTTCTGAGAGCGTACATAAAACATCAGTTTAAAAGCTGTCAGGAAAAAGGACACATTAGAAACTATTCAGACATTTCACGTGTTATTTCAGATTTGAAAGATACTGGCTAAAATGCTCTGTAAGAGACTCTTTGAGGAAACAATACACAGTAATCAGTTTAGCTATTGTGAACACTGATTTTATTCTTAACTTTTCCCTCCTCGGGTAGGAGCTAAAAGGACCAACTGTGAGGACACACAGTTGACAGTGATGTTCTAAATATACTTAATATGAATTCATTAAGTATAGAAAAAAACTCCATGTGATATATTTGCCTAAATCTCTATCATTCTGAAACATTTCTAAATTTAAATTTCTATGTATACATTTTTTACTGGCTCTTTATCTAAATAATTTTAACACTTAAAATCTAAACATATCTCTTTTCTATTCTTGTTAGTGTTGTTTCTGAATAACCATATATAGCTCTGTCTTAAAATCAGTAAATTAGGTGGAGGAGGTCACCATGGGGTATCAGTAAGAAGCTGTAGTTTGTGATTCCTCAGAAAAGTTGGAAATGGAATGTGAAAGGAGTCAGCAAGAATGTAGCTCTTTCCCTGAAGAGGCACCAGCATGAGAGTTTACAAAGGGAGAGGGATAAGGCTGCCAGGACAGCAGTTAAGAAACATTCTACTTTTCTCTGTCTGGCCTGTAGGGAGGGAAAGTCCAAAACAGAATCTGTGGCTCTTCAGCTGGGACAGCAGCATGTCCAGGAGTGAGAAAAGTCAGCCACAAATGTCCTCTACCCTCATCACAGGGTCTGCCCATAGTGTCTGCCTGCAGGTATGTGGCCATTCTTTTGAGCTCAAGATATGCAGATATTGGCTGAGCTTTAAAATAATCCTGTCTAAAGAAAAATTTAAATAGTTTTTTTGATTATCATATATACTGTATGTATCTAATACATACCAAAATGGACTTGATTATTATTTGGGACTTTGGGCCCTTACTCTAACACATATAATGCTCTTTAGGTAGGACCAATTGATTTTATCATGATATCAAAGGACTCCCAATGGTAATGATCTTATGACAAATCTCAGACCAAAGAAATTATCTACTATCCCTTAACCACCTGTACAGATGCTACTACTGTAACTATGGGCACTATGCATAACTGGCTGCATACATTGTGCATGTTTCTTTCTACATGCTTTTCATATAGAAATGCATTTCATCAGTGGTGGGCTATTTCTGCCCAATAAATTACATTACTGTCTTAAAAACTAAACAGCATGAAAGTAAGAGTAAAAAAAAAATCCACCAGCCAAATGCTGTTTTGTTTGTATTAAAAAGTACAGAAAAAAAATTAGACAAAACAAAAAGAATGAAAGGGAGGGACATGAAAAGTGTCTAATCTATAAAATGAAAACATAAATGAAGTAAAACATACTGACAAGTGAGGTGAAAAACTGAAGATGTTCCAGCAGAAAAGTTCTTGTAGAAAACCTCACCATTTCTGGCTACTTCTGCTATGATGTTAGCTACTTTTGCTGTGCAGGAAGATTGTGGCGTCAACAAACTTGCGAACACCTGAAGAACTCCACTTTTCTGGATTTTTTCACTTGTCTCCATATCTGAAAAACACATCACACAAAAATGACTTGTGCATCAAATTGCTTTGGGGAAGAACAGAAAGAAAAGCAGAAGGGAAGTCTTCTCAAAAGTAGTTATGAAAGTTATTATTTCCTATATAAGAAGCCAACTGTTATTTCAGTAACCATACTTATTTTATCTGATGTACTCATAGAACCTAATACTTGACCGTTTCTGATCTTTATAAGGTGACTGCTATATAAGTATATACAGATACATACTCATGCTTACATGGGGAAAATACTAGAGAGACTGGTAGAAAGACTGAAGGTCATAAAGTGATATGCAGCAGATGAAGGTATTATGTCAAGGAATGACACTCTGAAATGATGAATTATTGGAATTATTGAAATTATTGGAAATGTTCAAGGAATGGTGGGGGAAGTCTTTACAGTTTAGGGTACAGCTTAATCCAGTGTAGGAATCAGAGAGTGGAGAAGAGAGAGAGCTAAGATGATCCTGGTTCTAGACTCCTCTTACACTCAGTTAAATATCTTCTACGTTACTCTGTTACTCAGTAGCTGCAGTAGAGCCTCAGTAGAAGGGAGAAGAAAATACACTGAACTTCCTGTAGTAGATATCAAAGACTTGTGACAAAAGCCCTCCTCTTTCTGTATGTAGTAAGAGGAATTGTGCAGCTGCTCCCTAACAGGGCCCCATCTAACATTGCTGGCCAACAGCTCTGTAACAAGCTGAAAACCAACATTGATTCAACTGCAGTTAAAGACAAGGTACTAGATGCTATGACATATTTTTCTAGTGCTTTAAGAAATGGCTTACTTGAGATGAATATTAGTGTGACACATAGAATGACTACATGGCAGCTATCATTTTAGAAAGCAGCATGACTCCTTAAGCCATTTATAAGGGAAGTTATTTGCATTCCTCAGAGAAGTTACTGTGAGATGCTCCAGTTGATGACTTGCAAAGCAAAACAAATCCATCTGAATGCAGTTTGCAACCACTCTTAGGCTGTGCTTCACCTGTGAATTGATAACAACATACTACCCTCTCTCTCCTCCTCCCTTTCCCCACTCCCAGGGCTGCAATTGAATTTGATTTGTGGCAGCCCCAGGACCACTCTGCTGCCTCCGAGAGTGGGAGAGATCCATTCAAGCTGGCCCTGAACAGAAGCCAGCACAAGCCTGGCAGAGGAGACTCCCATGGGTTTTGTGGCTCACACAGAGTATGTACATGCTTCATTGTCTGGGAGCTGGTTATGTCTACATGACCGAAAAACAGACTAAAACCAGAGAATTTCAAGATTTCAAGAATTTCTGGATTGCAGTTCTGCCTCCCATTTCTCTATATAATTCCAGCTTGGGATGTTGGTGTTTGGCTAGGACCACTCAGCTACAGTATGTCGGTGATGACATCTGATTAAAAACAGATTAGGCATCAATAAAGATTAATCTCAACATCTCACGCATAATACAAGTGCTAATTATTATTACCCTGTTTGCAATCTAGTTAACTGCAATTTTTGAAATACAGTGAAAAAACCTCTCAAAAGATATAATGTAAGGGAGCTTATGGCTTATTTGAAAGCTTTTATAAACTCTGACATATAGCATATACGTAGCACCAATATTTTCCAATGGATATAGACACACCAAATGGAAGTCTGAATTTAGAAAAAATTGTATCAGGACTAAAGACTAGTCCAGACATCTCAGATGTCTGTTAAGGAAGAGCAAAGTACAGAATTTAAAATGCAAAATATGGATATGTGTGAACCTGCAATAGTAGGCAGGAGACATTAATGCATTTTCTCTTGTCACGCTGCTGATATACAGTATCCAGTCTTATTTTTTTGGTCTGTAGTTTGATGGACTCATTACTGTGCAAAGCACAAATTACATAAGTAGAACTAAATATATCCTACAAGAAGTGGGAAAATAAAATTAAATGCTTCTCCAGGCAAGTTGTGTGCAGCTTATTTTACATTATTTTTACATTATTAAGAAAAGCAAGTGAACACCAATAAAAGCACAGCCCTAACAGACCTCTCAGAAACTGGGAAATCATGCCCCTGGGATCACATGGATGAAAACTGACCAGTGACTTGTTCCTACTCTGAAGCAGTAGAGGAGGCACACCTGCATATACTCATCCCTTCAAACCAACATCCTAATGTTTCTTATTAGCCAGTTGGGTATCAATGTCAAACTTTTGCTAGTCATAAAAGAGGGAAGACCGATTAATTTGACCAGCAGTGAGTGCAGAACAGCCCAACCTCTACTCTACCCTGGGTGAGTGCTCAAGCATCATTATTTTGGGGAAAAGCACGTTACTCTGGCATCAGGCAGAAGAATTACTACTATCAGCCCACGGTGCTCTCCGAGGCATTTTTGCCAGGAATTGCCTTAGGTGTAAAAAATGCCATAGGGTGCTCCAGCTTGTCTACTCCAAGTCTAAGTAAGCACTGCTCTTCCTCTGCAGAACACATACAATTTACACTTGGTGTAATATACAAATTAATTCAGTTTCAAAACAGAGAGATGACAGTATGACACTAAATCTTTGCAAGTAGCTTATAGTAGATCCTCCATATAAGGCATCCTAAGAGAATGTGCCAGGAAAATTACTCTTCCATCCTCATGCACATTACTGTTTTGTATCTGCAAAATAAATCCATGTTTTCCAGGGATTCTGTGTTTGTCATATTAAAGTTCTAATAAAGAAGGTGGAAAAAAAAAAGAATGTGCTCTAATATACAAATTAATTTCTTAAGTCACATGTAATTAGCAGATTTTTTGTTATAGGAAACCAATCTTTCTGGATTTTTGAAATGCTTAAACAAGGAAGGGTATTTTAATTGAACAAAGTGTCTCATATATAAAACTAAAATTGCCTTGTTAAAGATAGCATTTTTGCTCAGTATTTTTATATTCTTTTAAAGAAGGAAGACTTAACAGGCAAATGATGCACAGGGATGCCCTGCAAAGTCCAGACGAAGATCTTCACCCACTCTTCACTTGTCTGCAGTCAACTGTACACTCAGTTCAGGTACTAAGTGTTAAAATGTATGTCTGTGGAAGAGAATACCAAGTTGGAGGTCTTGAAGATGATTTCAGCATAGCTGTAGGTATATAAGCATTTCTTATAGTGCCCAAATGGGACAATTGCTTCACTTGCAAAACATGAGCAAACAGTCCTGTGTGTGACCCTCCTTTGTGCTCAGCTTCACATAACACGTGTCCTATATAAATATATAAAGCATACAGGGACACAGGAACAGAAACGAAGGGAAGCGTGTGTGGTGTTGTTCTTCGGAGTGGACAAGAGATTGTCATGTTTATGTAGCAGTATTTTCACTATGTAAAAACCATCAGTTGTTTTGATTCTGCAGAACCTGAGACTGGGAGACCACACACCAATGCTGCCAAAGGGCTGGTACCCCTATCACTGCCTGGCTCTAGGAGAAATAATGTAGGGTTTGCAGAGAATTAGAAACTGCTAGTGGCTTTAGCATAGGCAACCCTCAACTCTTGCATTTAACTTGTTCTCTTCAGAGGCTGGAGAAAGTCCGCCTGGCTTCCTGTCTCTCTGTGTGTATGCACTAAAGATGTATTATTTATTAAGGATATCAATCTTCTGCATGCTAGTTTCATTCTGGGCTTCCTAGTAAATTATTAGAGGGTAAATTATTTTAAAAACTTATTTCAGTTGCCATCTTTTAAATTGCTATTTCAATTGCAGTTGGAGCACGTAAACCCAAAAAATTTCTCCAGGATCAAGAAAGACCTAGGTAAATCTCTACCACATATTCTCCTCCTGTGCTTTCTATACTGACCAAAAAGGAAATCACAGCCAACATTTCTTTAGCAGAATTGCATCCCCTTTAAAAATCTATTAGATTTGTATCTGAAAGAAACCTAGCAATCTAGATAGCCTGACATTAGGGTGCCGCACCTCATAATCCTTTTGCTATCTGTGATGTATCTGTGATCTCAAATGCTTTCTTTTAAACCCTGGATTTCAGTCTGCTTACACCAGCCCACCCCCAGAGCTGTCCCCTGTCTTAGAGCAAAGGAACTGTAGGACTGTAATAATGCTGCATTAAAAGCAGCCCTTTTGCACATAGTCTAATACAGCATAATTGGAGGGAAAAACCCTCTAAGGTTAAGCCTGCTGCTTTCGATGCCTCCTTGTATCACTAGATATCAAGACAAAGGTATGTTAGACCACGTAGTGTCAAAATCTTATTAACGTCATAGCTGAGTGATTAAAATGTCAATGCGCTTGCTTTTTGTGGTTTTAGCAGTGCCTCAAGTCAGAATAGTTAAGAGTGTGGGCAGGAAAATCTTTAATGCCACAGATCAGAGCTGGAGAGCTGAGCACCATGGCTATCAGTCTGGTTAATTAAGTAGAAGAAATCATAGGAAAAAAAATCTAATGTGTTTGGAACTAAATTCTACACTCTCTTCCCTCTCAGCTCTATTTCCTCTGAAATTTCACTTCCCTCTATTCACTCTTTTCTCCTCTCTGTAATATTTTGTACACTTTCAAGTGAAAGAAAAGGCAGAAAAGGGGAAGGGAAGGGCAAGGCATGTCTATCAGCAGTGCCTTGCTAGCAGAAGAAAGCTATAGGCTCACCATTCCTACTCCCTATGAACAATGAGTTTAAGTTACACTATTATTAGTAACCCTACAGTCGTGGTGGCTACCACTGCAGTAATTCCCATGTTGTGGAGCTTCACAACACAGAATTATAAATAAACAGCTTTGTGAGGGTCTTCTTTATTAAGCAAACCGTGTTTGCCATGCACTCTTTTGAAAAATGCATGTCTTTCTAGCTGCAAAGATGTTTTATAAACCTACTTGGAACTATTGCAGAAATTTACCTTGGCTTCACAAGGTTCCTCCTACATGTACTCTCATCAGAAAGAGAAAGATGAACACATGAATAAATAATGATGAACCACATATATAATGAAAAGAACCTTTCATCTGCTCTTTCAGGAGGCAGAAGGGAAGAGAATGAAGAATATCTTTTGAACTGGCACATGCTCCTAGCCATGACAGTAAGAAGGTTCACGTGACCAAGCGTAAGCACTGATGCTCTCTCCATAAACAGCCTCCCTCAAGAAACATTGTCCCTTGCTCCACAGCCTCCCACGGTATTTTTTAAACCACAAAATTAAGATTTTAGTCTGGCTACAAAAGCACAGAAAGTGAGTTGTAAAGAACCTCAGAAAAACAAATTATATGCTCTCATGAAACGAAGAATGCACCACTGAGGAGGTTTTGCTTAACAAACCTTAACCAAAGAGTCCGTTCCAATTATCAAGAGTTATTTTAACAGAGTAAAAAAAGGCCTTTAATAATAATAATTTATGTATAAAAATAACTCTATAAATTTGATTTCATTTTGGCATGCTCTTCCTCACATGGGGAAATCCTCAAAATCTGCTTGTTCACTTATCCTTTAAATTAGACACCTAAGAGGCAAGGAAGGAGGATTGTCCCTTAGCTGTACAAATGTTTCCATCATGGTGTTGGCTCTGTTTTGTCTCTGGCAGCAGCTACAGGGGAACTTCAATTCCTATTTTTAATGAAGAAAGAGACAGTACACAGATGTTTGTAATTAAAATCTCAGCTCTAACAAGGAAGGAAGGACAGATGGAGAGACAGATTTATCAATCAACTAGCTGCATGAGTCCCGATGATTAAATTCTCCAAAAGCTACATCCAAAGTATAAAAGTGAATTTCAGGATGAGCTTCTACCCATTGAATAGCCTGTTGCAGGTACCAATGAAGTAAAAAATACGTGACATTTTTGCCTTCAATGAAGAAAAATGCACATATACTTCTATGAATAGGTCACAGCACAAGGCAGAATATTAAAGTTAGGCAGCTTGGCACCCCTGTGTTCCTGAACTGGATCCAGTTTAGAGCCCTGGCACATAGCTGGTGGATTTATCTGACCTGTTCCCCCACTCCCCCTTTCTGACTCACCCTCTCCAGGATGTAACCACTTCAGTAGCAAGGTTGCTGAAAGAGTTTGATGTCAGTGCCTCAGCTGCCAAGCTTGTTGTCTGGCGTCTTAGTACAAATGTCATGCACTCACATCTTCGTGTTTTGTATTCAGCCTGCATGGACATTTTCCCCTGCCTCCTCTCTTACTTGTACTGACTGAATTTGTACAGGTCCCAGGGTAAAGGGTATTCTCATGCTTCAGTTTTTCAAAACGTATAACAAACGCTCGTCCTATGGAGTAAAATCCTTCTTCCAAATTTGATTTAGTTTATTGACATCAAATCAGATTTGAAAGCTGATTATTTTACATGCACGAAATGTTTCATGTTCCTTTCAAGCAATCTCTTAAGAGTGCTCTTAAGCGAGCTGAAGTGTCTGCTATGACATTCCACCCTTTGCTTATTGAAAGAGTAGGTCTACACATAAAGGAATTTTTTAATCTACTGCTATTTTTAGTGAGCTGGGCTATCAGAGTAGCTTAAAGAAAAGCTAATCTAAAAAAGATCACATTTTTAAGTTATAAGGGACTGGTGCAAAGCTAAGAATGAAACTGCAGACCTGAAATTGTGAATTACATGATCTCTAAGTATAATTTTTTTGGTAAAAGGTAGGCGTTTTCCTTTGCATTTTTGAAATGCAATACAGAAGCAGAAGAAAAGGCCTGCCTTTTGAAAATGCAATACAGAGGCAATCTAAAAAAAAAAACGTGTCAATTCTATTATGTGGAACTGCTATTCACTGATGCCTTTTGCAAAGAAAAAAAAATATAATAGTTAATCTTTATTTGGCACATTGTGTATTCAATGAATAGCACTTGGAATTTAACACTTGGATAAACATTTAACTGTCTGGCACTAACTAAATACATCACTATTAAGGGGAATTTATGTAAAATATAATCCCACTAAGCAGCAGTGATTACCACTCAGTATCATTAGGGTAAGCCAGTTTACTGGAAGACAGTCCAATAAAAAGCAGTCACCTTGATTTAGTATAGTTATACTGTAAAAATATATTATATACACCACTTAATGAGGAAACATTTCTGGATTATCTGTGTACAATATCATGACAAGGCAACAGTCCATGAGCTAAGATGCAAGAAACATTCCTTCTTCAGCAAAAAGAAGGAACACTTTATAATAGTATTTGAGCCAAAACTCCCTCTTAAAAAATACTCATCAGGATCCCTGACTTTTAGCAGGGCATTTGACTAGAAATCTTTGCAAGTAAGCTTAATGGCTTGATTGGCTGAGCTGGCCCAATTCAATTTGAACCCCTGGCTCTGTTACAAGAGATTATCTGTGTCAGAGGCAGACTAGAAATTCTTGCTGGTCTGAGATATGGGGTTTTGGTTTGACTGCTTCCTTCCAGCCACTCAGGTACCTGCATTTAGCTTGTTTTTTTTTTCTTTCAAAAATTTTATCTTTATATCTGTTTCTCCCTTCTCCCGTTTCTCTTCTTCCTCTAAAATAAAAATCTTGCGTTCCACTGTATTCCTTGTTACTCATCCACTTAGTTTCATCTCTTCCTTTTTCATTTCTGTTCCCTTTCCCTCCCTTGGTTTGAACAGACATTAAATGCATTATGTCCGCTCCACTGAAGTCCAAAGATGCTGAATCAAGGTTTAGTGGTAGCTAAACAGACACTAGCTCATGTCTCCAATACGCAAAGAAAACAACTCCTACAAGGTACTATGGGTAGCTTAGTGCTACTCTTAATAGTTTTGTAGTTCCCAAGACAAACCAGGAATAATGACGTTGTAAAATCTTTGTCATAGGCGCAGGACACCATCTTCCTAAAGAATACTTTAATCTCAGCAAATAACTACAAATTTCAGTATACCGTTAGCAATGATACTGTTTAGTTTTTATCTTATTGGAAGAGGATGTTCTCATTTTCATCTGCGTATTTCATCTTCATGGATAACACCATAAATGTCTGTTGCTTGTTTCAATGTTCAGGCTGAGACATTTACATGTCAGGACTAACTCGCAGGTCCAGTCTGCTGGCTGGGTCTGGGTATACATCCATGGGTGGCCTCCTTTTCCTTCCAAGATCACAGGTGGGAGACATACCAGGGATCACTGGAGGGCACACCCAAGGAGGACCAAAAATCCTCCTGGAAGAGAGACTGCTGCTTAGAAGAAAGGGAGATGCTAAAGATCAAAGAGGAATAAGAAAGCAGAGAAATGCTATTTGTCAGTGAACTTAATTCTATTAGTTATCAGTTGTTTTAGTAGGCTACTAATCCAATTAGTACCACTGCCTACCCCCTTGGTTCTGCTAAGATCTCTTGATGTGCTTGTGCACTGCCTTGTGTTGTCACAGCTTACGTGTTTGTAAAGCGTGCTAAAGCTGCAGGGATGCTGAAAGCTCTTTTTTCATTTATATCAAACAAGTGTGGCCGGAAGTCAGAGGGTCAGAATAGGGCCTATAGACAGTCATTGTTTTAAGCTTTAATACTATGCAAGCATTCACAATCAGGAAAGCATGGCTTGTTGGCCACAATCTGCATGAAATGACAGTCACATCATTCTGCTCAAACACCTTCTTCAAAACAGAGAAAGGTTAGTGTGCTGCTATTTAAGAACATGTTTGCTTGAGCAAACTCTGAAATGTGGAGCTTTTTCTCCATACTCCATTCCACAAAAGAGAAGAGAGAAAGCTTAAGATGTCTAGCCAATGGGAAAATATGAAAGTGATTTCAGTTGTTTGTGCCTTAGAACAACTCTGCTATGACAAAAGGTTCTACAACTTAATTTTTTCTGTGTTTGGGACAGGAGGATAGATATTTTCATGCTAATATGAGAGGACTGTGGAAACAAAAGATGAAATGAGTTTCTTAATCCTCTGTGTACTAAAGTGGTACAAGGCTTCGCTGAAATCAGATGGCACTTAGTGTTACAAGTTAAGCAGATAGCTGCCTACCTGACTCTGCAATGAATAAATAAGAGTACGTACACAGATCTATCAAGAATGTCCAAAAAGTAAACAGATAAAAATGAGTAAATCTTGCTTTTTTCTTTTACAAATCAAAGGTATTAATAGCAACAATAAGTTTTAAAATTTCCCAGTTTTTTTTTTTTTTAAGTTGAGCCCTGAATTACAGACTTATAAAACTCTCAATTCTTCATGATTTTTCCACTCCAGTAGAGGATATGTTCCATCATCTATGGCCAGTGAAGATCAGAAAAAGGAACATCAAGCATAAGAAGCACGAGTACTAACTAAATTCAACAACATATGGAAGCCACAGCTATGAAGAACAGAATAAAATTAATTTCCAACTGAAATATAACTTCTGTGTAAACATATGGTTGTGAGAACTGGAAATCCACCAAAACAATTAAAGAGAGAAAACTAGATGCTTGTTAAAGCAGGTGCCTACCAAAGATTCAGGGCATTCAATGAAAAGTTTCACCACTTACGAAGGAATGTGAGAAATCTGCTGTCTCTGCAGATATCCAAGATTTTCTTAAGCACTCCAGATGCGAACACATCCTCTTCTGGGATGCCATCAAATAGGAGCAAACACATTTCAGAAAACTCACTGACTTCCAAGAGAAAGCCTGAACAAGAAGCTTTAGGTAGGAGGGATGAGCCCATGGTCCCTACACCAGAACGCTGCAACAGCGGGAAGTGATGGCAGAGGCTTGCTAGAATTTGCTCAGGGAATCTGTAACAATGTTATTTTCTCTGATACAACACAGCCAGTATATTCTAAACACAGCATGGCTCCAGCATACAGCCGAAATACATTCTGGGGCAAAAAAAAATACTATTAAGAAACTGTGTGCATTATAGGAAGAAAAATGACATGCTAAAGTAGCCTTTGAATAATGCTGAGATTTCCAGTTCAAGCATGAATTTAAAATTTTCATGTGTCATGTGATGGTTCCTTGAGTTACCAGGTATCAGCAAAGCCCAACAAGTAGAAAATAAGGCATCTTAGCCAGCCACATCTTTAAGGTAAAGTGCATTACTTCAAATCTTTCCAACATTTCTAAATCCTTTTCAAAACCAGGGCCTTGCCCTCTCACTTAAGCTTATCTTTATTGCTGTGATTTTTGCTTACCCATTTTTTCACACAAACATGTAAACTCATATTCTTAGTCTCCTAAAAAGTATATTTTAAAAAGATATTTCAAATGCATGTGCCAGGCTTTGCATTTCAACTACATGTCAGACATTTTAAGAGCCAGGTGCTGAAAGCTGGGATTAGTGGGCATCTTCAGCCTCTTACATTGAGTACAGCAGAGCCAAAAATAACATTCTCAGCAGATTTTTCAGATTTCTCATTTATCAAAACTGGGCTATTTATGTCTGCTGTAACTTTGTATCTGAAACACAGCATGTCTGGACTAGCAGTAACTTTTTGTTGTTACTGCAATAATTATGTCCCAGAGAGCCTGCTGTTTAAAAGTAAACCTCTGTTTCCTTTCTGCTTTCTTCCTCTCAGGCAGTCCTTTCTTGTGGATCTTAGGATAAATGCACTTTTTTGATAGGTATAGTAATTATGAAATGGCTCTTAACAAGTATAAATTTGTATATATTGATTGAAAATGATGGCCAATATTGTTTTCTCTTGTAACTCCTTATACAAGACAATTAACCAATTGTTCCCAATATCCAACAGTAGTACATACCCATATTTTTCTTTGGGTACGAGATACAAAATAAAGCAATTATACTTCACTTACTTCATTCCAGAAATGTAAGGATATGATCTTTCAAATTACTTTTCTTCAGTATGAGTCTTACTCATACTTTTGAGCAGCTTTGTGCTTTTTCTGATTGTTACCATCATTCTACACTCCATGTCACTGTAAACAGTCTGCATTCAGATCAGCTAAATTCTTTCTAGACAGTAACACATCAACCCATGTCTGTATAGAATTAATCTAGATTATATGTAGCAGACAATGGAGTAACTTGTTTTAATTTAGCTGTTAAAAGAAAACACATGTAATGCATGACTTTCACCTCTTGATTGAATATAAGCCAGTAATTCATTTAGTGCATGGCTGGCTGTTTTTTTGCTGCTAATAATGCTTATGGATCATGTGCCCCAGCCTTTCCTTAAAAATCTGAGTTATGGGAAGTTTAGCAGATGGTAAGCGCTTGCAGGTGGAGACAGATCAAATATTTGTGTTTTTCTTTCAGAAGCAAGATGGACAGAATCTTAGCTTATGCAAATAAGGTAGATATACAGAGGTGAAAGCAGATCTTGTGATCTCTTGTGAATCTCAACTCATGTTACTGCAACTTTATGGCTGCAAAGTCCCCAGATACGCCAGTTCACTTCACTGGGAATGCTGAAGGAACTCCACACAAAATGAGGTATGCCATTTTTCTAAAGAATTTCTAATGCATGTTTATATCTTGTTCTTCTGCCATTGTTGCCTCTTTCATCTTAACCTCCTCAGTTTTCTCTAGTGCCGCAAGCTAGCCCATATACGACTGGCCTCAGACAGAAGTGCTGGTGACAGACAAGAATTAAAATGTCTACATAAATAGGATTATATATATTTCCAAACAAAGTCTCCTAAGGAAACCATCTGTGCAGGATTTTCAGACCCAGGTCTCAGATGTGAAGAGCTATGCAAGTTTCTCCTAGACTAACTGTAGTTAGAATGATTTGAATCTGGCTTGCCAAATATTTACCAGCAGTTATCACATTCAGCTGAGTATTTGACTCGCCCTTCTGCAGTACAACAGATGTGTGTATGCATGCAGCTTAATTTGACTGGTGTGACAAATGGTAGATAGCTCCTAGAGTCAGGCAGGAGGTATCATGTTCCAGGGCATTACACCTGTCTAGGATTATCAACAGATCAGCCTTGAGAAGGAGAGTGAAAAACAAAAGAAAACCCAGCAGCTTACATAGAAAGAAATGAAAAGTTACAATATTCATCATAACTTTGTCATCTCTTTCTATACAGTAGAAAATATGAGAAGAAAGCAATGTTTTAACATAACGAAGATTTAAAAGATTGTATGCAAAGTAAATGCAACTGTAATTTTCACTGTACTCTTAGAGACTAGGGAATTTAACATTCTGCAGCAGCCACAAGCCTACGCTGCATGCAGATAGCAATTAAAAGCACTGTAATGGTCACTAAAACATTCATGTGTACATGCAGTAAGCAAAACTGAAGTTTTCCTTTACTGAAAATCTCAATTTGTTGTAGTAACACTGGGTTTAACTACCGATTTTGGCTGTCAGTAGATGGGAGTGGGTTGCATTAGCATATTAGTAATGTACTAAATTTTATATAAGAAAAAATAGTATTTTTATCTCCAAGTCTTAATGCAGTGAATAAAACTTTAACTTCTGTGATTTACAATACTACCATGAACTCCCAACAAAATCATAGTCCTATAAAATTCTCTTAAAATAAACTATTCCTTGCATGGCTTTTTTCTCTCACATTAATACGATGATTTACTGAACTATAATCTAAATATATACTTAATTTAATCATACACATGGAAATATACTAAAAGAGAGCAGAATAACTATTTGCAAAATATTATTTAAATAATTTCTGCATTCCAATTAACATGTACTTTTATATAAACTATTTGATTTCTCGTTATTATTCTATAATAATTTATACACAGACACAAAGGTATAGTGTGTATCTCATAACCAGGTATCATACATATGATAATATACACTGTAACTAAAAACCAGTCAAATCCATATTAAGACGTTAACTGGATGGATCAGAGCTATGAGAAAGCATTTAGAAAGCTGATTCTGTATCTATTTGTTGAATCAATCTATTATATGCAATTTACCTCAATCTCTGAAGTCTTTTGAATGTACTACTGTCCTTGAGAAAATAAAATTTTCTCAAGCCAGAAGTCTGTTCTCCAAATCATCAGACTACCTTGAGAACTAAAGCCTGTTGTCCAAAGAGACTTGGCAAAACTTAGGTATGGAAGTGCCCGGCTCCTTGAAAGGGAATTGATATACTCACTCCTAAATTACCAAGAAGCTGTTTAAAAAGCCTGTCCTATCTGACCCATCTATTTTCACTGCATTATTTTAGTTGCCCTCAGTCTTGGGCAAATGTAAATATGTGCAGATATGTATCATAGGGCAGCTCAGCAGGGCTATATCCATGTCACTGCCTTACACACAAAGAGCATGGGAAACTGTGGAGAGAATAAGTTTTCCAGAACTACCCCAAAGAGAGAGGTCAAAATCCTAATCATCTGTTTATGTGATCTGGCAGCTACAAATCTAGAAGAGAAAAGATTTTGGAAGGAAGAGCAAAGCCCTAGACTGAGACAGAAGAGAGTCATGTGGTTGCAAGGAAGCATCAGTAAGTTTGCTGTACATTAGTAAAATTATTTTGCATCTGCCAGACTTGTTCTGTGACACAGCTATGTGACCCTCGTAGGCACAATAGCAAACTCTGTTATTTACACAAGTAAGTTGTCACTTTTCATATGGTCATCTTTTTAGTACTTATTGTTTACATATTAGGCTTAAAAGTAGTGGAAATAAATCCAACTGGAGGTTGGATTAAAGTACTGGATATAACTTATAAATAAATCCATAATAAAAATGATTCAGCATCTTCAAAAAAATGGTTGATCTAAACCCCAAAGATTTTATTACTTTCTGGATGATATCTGCTTCTAAAATAGTGAGAATTAAGAATAGACTACTATTAAATGCAGATGCTGTTATAATCCATTTTTTACTTGATCTGGATGGTGCTTATATTCAGTTGTGAAAAACCTCATCAAGTGTTTTATACCAACTAATCCAGAAGACTTTGATTTGTAGAATACCATCATGTGAAAAAACCCAAGACTTATTAATAGTATGTACTTTTGAGGGTATTGATATTTCCAAAGGACTAACTCTCTTTTAAATAAAGAATTTTTAATCGTGGCTTGTACCTATCCTGAGAAGTTTTTCAACCTGAAATTGTACACATATCGCTCTTCTGGCATAATCTGAAACACTAAGAAAGTTCAACTTGGAAAAGTATTATAGACTGTCATCTTCATTTAACTCACCTTTCTGTCTACTGGGAGTGGGGACAACATTCTAAAGTTTTTGGTGAAAATGACATCTTGTTCCATTCTGATGTTATTTTTGTTACATACTATATATCAAACTTAGACCATCTTTGGATATCCAGCCTAGTTCTGCTAATTGAAACTCCTGGAATTAAGAAATCTGTGATTGGAAGTGTGAGAAAAAATACATTACAAAGGGGAAACTATGCTCTTTCAACCAGAATTTAGCAAGCAGCTCCCTCATCCTTTTCCCCATCTTATCAGGCTTATTTCTCCATCTCTGTTCTTTTTTCTTGAATGATCAATTACAAAAAGTAAGTGCTCTACTTCATGTTGGAAAAAGGAATGGACTACAGCTGTTCCAAATATTCAGGTAGTGTCATTGTCTTCGTTGCTACTGGAATGTTACAGACATATGGGTTAAAAACCCCCAAAACTCAACAGAGCCAATCTAGCAGCCTACTGCTTGAGTCTGTCTTTCTGCCACATTTTAATTCACTGATCTCAGATGATTTAAAATTTGAAAGGTTCATACAACTTACTGTTTTGTGCCAGAGCTTGAAGCAGACAGTCCAAGCATCCCTCCAAGCTATCTGCTGTGCTGTCAGTGGATGTTATCTTCAGCTTTTTCAGGGCTTCACTTAAATTATCTGCTTAATAAACACAAAGGAAAAATAAATCAGTGTCCTCATCAATTTGTTAACAGTGCTATAGTCTTGAATGTAAATAGTTAGTGTAAAGTAAACAGTTCCTGTATCAATGAAGACAACATGTATGGTCTGTGTTCTGAGGATACAAAAAGCCAGGAGTCAAGGGTTACAGATGGAATTAAACTTTTCAAATTTATATATACACTTATCCTTTTGCATCTGAGAACAGGATGTCACAGCAGGTGCTTTATGAAATGCCACTGAACAGCAATTTATCCATCAGTATTTTCTCAGCCTTGCCGGTACAGAAAACCAGCAGCCGTTTCTTTGCTTCTCCCCTTGTGTGTGGGAATAAAATACAATAGAAATAAGCATATCTTGATTTTCTTCACCAATAGAGGCAAAGTAATTGAAAATGCCAATTTCTGCATGCTGTGTAGGCTTCCATCTTGACTATTCACAGACGCCTAGTGCTAAGCTTTGAGCTTTTTAAGAATTATGCCATTTTCCACCACAATGTTACAAACATCATTGTTTATATGAATTGTGTTAACTCTTTAAATTCAACTGATCCATAAAAACAGATGGCATCTTCTTGAAATAAGAAAGTTTTGTTGTGGATTTCAGATAATAAACTCTTCTCTCTTTAAAAAAGAAAAACCACCACCACCCAAATGCAAATGACATGACATCATTCTCAAAAGACACCTATTTTCCCAGTAAAGGTTGGGGTAGTATGACTGTTACCATTTTGAGGATTCTATCTATTCATGAGCAAGTTTTAAGTGCTGGCAGCTGCTGCCTGAGCCTCTGGTAAGCCCACTGATGACTAACCTCACTCCAAATGGACTATTCTTTTAAAAATGAGCGCTGATTCAGTTTCCATGCCAACTTTGACAGTAAGCAGAAAGTGTTACTCAAAACAAATAATGCTAAATAGTGTCTCACTGTCTCTTGTTCCAGTGGCTGATTGAAGAACCTTGACCCAAGCCCGACACAGCTGTAGGTGCAGTTTCTTTTCAATATCTTCTGAGCCTGACTGGCAGGCAGTGCTGCCTTAGAGCTTCACACCAGCGTAGGAAGCCTCCTCGATAGGTGAGCTGGCACCTGCTGTGCTTTGCCTCCTCTTCACTTGCCTACATATGGGATGGTGCAAAGGAAAGGAGTGGAGAACACAGCAGGCATCCCATGAAGAGGGCTGAATCTCACTCCTGGAGCTGCTTTGCTTCTCAGCCAAAGCTGTGGCTTTTGTTCCAGCTCCCATTTTTATTAGCATATGCTTGTGTAGTTCAATATTCCATACAGATAAAGGTAAGATACTTAACTTTTCAAAGTGCTCAGTATTTATAACTGAAATTGCTTATATGTTTCTATGATCAGGCAGTTACTTTGTCTATTCAGTAATGAACATATTCTTAGCAACACTACAGCCAGGAGTGTCAGTACTCCTAAACGCAGCCAGCCAGCAGCATGCTGGCAACTCTGCAAAAGCCCTTTGGGCAACCACACTTGGTTGTGGCTCCTCGAGATCTTAAAAACCTTCCTCCCTACTACCTCCTCACTACGCTGAACTGCCACCTTCTGGAACAAGCTATCAGGGAAAAAAAAATCCCAATTTTATTTCCCCTCATACTCCTATTACTCTCTAGCAGGCTTACTGCAGCACTTTTCTTGAATCACATTTAGCCGACAGTAAAGTTGAACATGCACTGCAAAGTCTCATTGCTTAAATACCTTATTCAGGAAATACCACTGGAATTTGTCAAAAGACACAGGTGTAGGGTACTCCATGACCAGCCTCAGTAATACAGTTTAACATTGTGCATTCCACCTCCTCTTATACCTTCTCCAATTGCCTCCTTCACATATTCTTCTCTTCAGTTTTCTGCTAATACAGCACTAATTCTCTTCCTTCCTTACAGGCATCTCATCTCCTTGTATATTTACACACTTAACTTTGAAGCTATAGCAACATTTACAGTAAGAAGACTCAATCTACTATATATATGAAAAGCAAGGGTTCCCATAATCTGGGGAAGAAGAAAATGCAAAGATAACAAATTCATCATCACACCAGATTTTGCAGACTGTGAACGGAGGCTATTGCCAGAGAGTACACCCAGACTTTATTTCTCTCTTACAGCCTCTTCTACTTCACTCATGCTCAATAAATCACAAGAATCCACTTACTATTTCATTTTTCTGTGCAGATATGAGTGCTTTACACATGAAATACTTGTTACTTCTTTCACTCCATGCCACATCAGAACCTGCAATAGAATTAGGAAAGTCTCCCCAGTCTATTTTCCTACCACCCCTTTCTGCTCAGTGCCATGTAAAGTTTTTCTGGGGAAAGTCCACTATTCTAATACTACATAATTACAGATGATATGCAAAATTATGCATTTGGGGCAAAATTGTTCAAATGTGACTATCCAAGTATTTCATTCCCTAGCTCAAACAACTCAATTTTTCATGATACCAAGCATGTGCACATCCCACTGACATACATGGACATTTAACTGCAACTTTAGAGACGCTTCAAGTATCAATGGGCACTTGTGGCAATGGTACTTGTGGCCATACTACCTTTAAAATATCTTATGAAACTATGTTGCACTGTGTGCCAAACTGCCATTCCACTAGGTATACTTGGATGCTGTGAGTATTTTTAAAGTAACATTACATAACAGTAGAGATTAATTTAGAAACCATATACATAAAGGGTGCTTCTAAAATAAATTACAATAATCCTTGATTTTCTAGTAAGCCTACAACTCTAACTTCTTGTAGCTTGATACTTAATCACTCTGTGCTAAAGAAGAAATCATACTAGGAATACTGTAGAAACAACAGATCTCTTGACACAACGTCAGAAGGCCAAGAGCACAGAGGGAAGAAACCATCCTCCAAGAAAGAACTTATTTGTTCACTTTGGTTCTTTCTGTCCTAGTCCATCTCCTTTCTAAACCGAGTTGATACCTTGAAAGAGACAGTTACTTTTGAAACCCAAGAACCTCGGATATGTGCAAACACATCTTTAACAGATTCAGAGGTTTTGTTATCTTTTTATTTTTTATTTTGTTGTCCTGAAAAGAACAAACTCTTGTAGTCTGAGCTGACACTGACAGGGATATTCAGGGAGAAGTACTGTAGTGTTCCAGGGGGCTCTCACCATATAATCACACAAGGCTTCCCGACTCCTGCTGCTTCACAGTTGCCCTAAACCTGTCATTTAGGGAAGAAGCTGCAAATATTTCTCTTCCAAGTACAAAACCCCTGTTGTTTTCTAGTGATCATCTCCTGCTTACTTTTGTGTCTCCTCCTCTCCTTCTATAGAAGCTGTTTCCAATAGGCTTGTTGCTGCACAGGCTGATCGGATTCTCAGCAATAAAACTCCCTCAAATAAAAGCAATCTTTTTTGGCTGAGTATCAGAGAAACGTGAATAGGTACATTCTGCTAACATGCAAGTCATGTGAAGCTCACATTACGAAGATCTAAGGGGGCAAGATTAGGATGGTAGAGGTAAAAATTGGCTAGTAATGTTCCCTGTGGTACAGTTAGTCAACAATGTGGTTGAATTCATGGTGTGAATTTGTGCGGCATCAAGTCTGAAGTTTAACAAAAGACTCAACTATTTTGTTGATGACCCTAAGCACAAGGAGTCTCTCATACTTATATCTGGCTTACTGCATTGCTTTCAGAAAAATGAGTTGTCTTATCTGAACAAAAAGCTCTGAATCCCACACACCTTAATCCTATATATCCTAGTGTTACAAACTGGTAAGTTAGGAAGTGGAGTCTGCCAAGAGCTGTCAGACCTGTCTGGCCCATTCCACCTACAGTTGCATTTTGTTTTCCCCAGTAACTACTCCTGCACAAACACTCATAAAAAATGAGGCGGTATTAATACTTTGCCCACATTGTTTTTTGGTATCACAGTATTACTACTATCTCTTGCAACCTTTTGCTATCTCTTGTGTAGGCATTTTTAAGGAGAAAATTAGTCAGAAGCTAACATTAGTGAATGTTTTAATATTCCATTTCATTTCACTGTACTCTTTTTTCCTGAGAGCTTTTCTGTGACTCATTCGCATTTGCAGTCACTGACTTGCCTTATACAAAAGAACTGTTCTTTCACCTAGTAAAAATTTGATAGTTTATCAGATTTGTTTAGGGTCAGGGCCACAGGAATGCTGGTTAGACTGCAAAAAGTTTGACAAGGTACCCAATAGTCTTTCTAGTAATGCAGCTTCTGAGGGTAAGAACCAACTTGCCAGTTCTGCTGAGTCCACAGCATCTTCACCCAAATCACAGGAAAAGCCCTATTCAAAGATTGATGTTAATAAAGTATTTAGAATGACTTAGCTGAGTACTTAGATGGCCAGCTTTTGTCTAGATTGCTTGTTTTTCATGCATCTTATAACATTTTTTCCAGTATAGATATTTTCTCTACAAAATTAGAATTTTGAACATATGATTAACATTGACTGCATCTTTTGACTGACATTTCATAGACCGCTGTTATTAAAGAGATTATTACATTATACATGCAACTTAACAGATAAGGAATTCAAAATTAATAGATATCAAAATGGGACATACTGGAACATGCTGATCAGATAAAAAAATAAGTTCAAGCAGTTCTGCTATTACAGGAATGGGCTATTCTCAGGAAACAATGAGATATCAAACGGAACAGAAGGAATGGTGCTCTTTTATGAGTCTCGTGTTATAATAGTATAAATCTCTTAAAGTGTAAGTGCACACATGCATATGGGCTAGACTGCAGAAATGACTTCATTTTCTTGTACTGACTGGAACTTACTAGAATTTCAGTCCAAACTAACCCATAGGGGCAATCCACCCCAGGCTCACCAAAGTTGTTTTCCACAAAAAATGTATTCTGAGGTGGTATTATTTGAGAACCTGACACAAAGATCAGACACATAATCCATCTGGGTGAGATTTATATATTTGGCCTGAATTACTTTTTGCAGCAGAAAGCCCAGCAGCTGGTGAGATCTGTAGCACAACTTTGGTCTTTAATGACCCCGAGATGCCACCTCCCCAAAGAAAACAGAAGACTGGCACAAAATTATGAGAGCCCTTTAGCTCCCAGGACATTGAATAAGCTGGCAGAAATGTGCGGCATGGGTCCTTCTTGAACCTATATAAACTGAGACATTTCCTCTTGGAAAATTTTTCAGAAGATACCTAGACCCATACAAATGTTCACATCGACATGCAAAATACTCCAAATACAGAGCTGATTGAGGACAGAAGAATCTTGTTCTCACGTTTAGCCCATTGCCAAAATATAATCCATCCCCTCCTTTCTTTGTAGCAGCTGCTCTCATCGCTCCCAAGTGTACAGTGTTTTCTGCCAAACCACCCAAACCCATCATTAGAGACAACTCTTTGCTCCTAGCCCATCCAGGAAATTTTTAAACCTGGCATCTAATCAAGGAGGTACCTACATGCTGTCAGAGGGCAGCAGTGAAGAATTAGTTTTTGTTTAGTAATGCCAGAAAGACTTGGTACAGACAGACAAGACCAACATCTTAATCAGGAAAGAACTTTTTTTTAAAAACAGAAGCCCTGTTTGTTTCTGTCCTATCATGTTCATTGAGGTGGGTTAATGCTTTTTTCCCCAACAAATTTTCTAGTTCCAGGGATATCATGATGGATCATTAACTGCAGGGCTCCTTCTGCAACCTGTTTTTTTACTTAGGTACATTTGCTCTACTTTTCCAGCATAGTAACTAATTTTAATGGGAGTGTCTATTTTTGACAGTAGTTCAGCTGCTTCATTCTTAAACACGTTCTGAATCTTAGATATATGCCATCTGGTCTTAGAGACTTGCTACTCTTTCATTTATCCACTTGCTTCTGCATCTGTTCTTCTGACATGGGGCTTCATTTCTATTACCTGAAAACACTGATGCGCTGACTCACTGCCACCTGAGCAATAAGCTACCTAATTAGTTTTTGTAATTATCAGGTCAGCCTATACACACTAACAGCTACTTAGTCAATCTGTATTCAAAATCTGGGTAGAAACCTAAAAAAAGTGGCATCAGCCGGCAGTCTGCACACTTGGAACCTCTTGCCAATGCAGAATTTTCTGTTTGCTTCGTTTTCCCCTCCTTGAAGAACATTTGATATCTTTGAAAATAATTTCATGTATTATTTTTACTGTAGTCACAGATAAACAATAGATTCTAAAATAAAAAACATTTACACTATGGCAAGGTATATAGATCTGTAGCTGCTACAATTGGTTCCTGCACATTAATGTACCTCTATTACTTAAATCATGACTTGCAAAGGCTAGACTATAAGAATGACATTTCAGAAGATTTTGCAGAACCTTGGAAGACTTTTTTTCTCTTTCCTAGGAAAATGTGGTACAGATTTAGGTATCTTTATTTTTCATAATTAAACACTGCAGATCTGGAATTATCATAAGGTCTAAAGAAACCCATCAAAATTCAGTGAAATCAACATAACTTGACTGCTTTACAAAAAGCCCTAAAAGATTTTGCTTAAAACCAGTCCTAGAAGAAGAATAAAATAGATTTTTTTTCATTTAATACAAAATTGCTTGATAAAGGGAACCTGTAGTGGATAGATTTCATTTAAAAAACAGCTAATTTTTATTAGAAAAAGTAACTATTTCAAATAATTTGGTTCTCAGTTTATGGAAAGATCTTTTCTGGTACTCTATTACTAGCAGTAGTTGAAAAAACCATCAAGATGGCTACCAATTTGTAAAGAATTACAATCTAACTTACAAGACTGCATTTGTATTTGCACATCGTATTTTCGTATAGCTTTTTTTCTCCAGGTGTCTGATCTTCACTGAGTCATATTATCAAAATGGTTTTAAACACACAAAGTTCCAGATTTAAATCAACCCACATATATTTCACCATATAAAATATTTACCATACAATACAGTGCATGCCAAGATGTACACATGAAGAATACTGTTTTATCCAAGGGACACCTCTCTCTTTCAGGACAAATGTTCTGTCAAAGAACAGCTGAATGTCTTCTCATATCCCCCTTCTTGGCAAGTGGTTCTCCTTCTATTTACCAGATGCTACTAAAAAATGAAGGATCACTTCCTTTCTCACTGGCAATTATAAAGTTACTATCATTACATTATGTCATCATGCTTCAAAGATATGAATGTGCTTGCTTTCAGAAGGTATTTATAAAGTACGAGGGAAGCAATGCACTGTGTAAGTGAATGGGAGAACTGAAAATTTAGGGTTAAAAGTGTCTGTGTGGGAAGTGGGGTTTACAGCGTGAGATTTTCAGGTTCCAGAATTACTGCACACTCTGGATTCTTTAGGAGTCTTCAGATGTGGGTACAGATTACACTCTGCACTTCTATAAAGCAGACCACAGCACATCATGGGCAGGTATGGAGAAAGCGTCAGGTATCACACAGGGCAGGAGGGAAGGCAGTTCTTGGTGGGAACATTCAACTGTAAATGCTTCTCTACACATGCCCTCCCCTCCTTAGTTTATGACATGGCTTCAAAGTACTGCAACGTAAGAGGCAAGAGAAGGTATCTCCCACCAGATTATTCCGGATTACTGCCCACTCTATGCACAGAATGAAAAAAATTTGGGGGGGGGGGAAAAACAGGACAAAAATAGTATCTTAAATGACGACTGTTACTTCAGACAAAGTCCGAACCTGCTTCTTGCTCATGCTAAAACAAAAACTGATCAAGCCTATTAAAATGGACAGCCTAAAGCAGACACTTGGAATAGAATATAGCTCTTCCTGAGGAGTCAGTAAATGACTGAAACACGATCTTGGAGAAAAAGGAGTAACCTCATTACTAATGAAATCTATCGTTCCCTACAATGCTATATTACATATAATCATATGGAGCAGCGTAGAAGAGACAAGCTGCATGTCTGCATGTGTCTATGCATGCACGCACGCACATGCAGCTAGCAGGGCTGGCATCTCTCTACTGGCTCTTTTTTGATTTATTTTAGGTTGTTTATTATGTTATTTTGTCTTCTTTCTTTTCCTTTTCTGCTCCTCCAGAAGATTTCTGCCTGAAGCACTTTTAATCTAGCAAGCAAGAGTCACTTTGTCAAGTCAAGACAGCACAAACAGAGAACAGGTGCTAGAAAACAAACAGAAGAAAATTACACTACAGAAACAGTACAGTCTAGAAACAGCACATTTAAAACTAAATGTATCAAGCCTTTTCAGCTTCATCTTTTCTTTGAGGTGATCTTTGCCTACACTACTGTGTCTAACTTCTTCTGACTGCACCTACTCTAAAAGTCTTGACCCTAATGTGACTCAAGTTAGCTCACTACAACTGCCAATCTAGACATTACACAAACAAATAAGAGGAAAACACTTTCCTAAAGAGCTTTTAAATTTTTCGTTAAATGATTTCCTTTACTATATTAGAACACTGATTTCTCTTGTGGCATAATTTAATGAGGCTGCCAGTCCTCTGTACTTGTTTCCAAGTTCTATACAAAATATGGCTTATTAAGCAACAAAATAACACATATGTAATGCTACAAGTTAGTCTGAGTGGACTTCTGTAGGATGTTGTAATGTGGGACAACAATTCAGACTTGAAGTATACATTCCTAATCAAGTTAACAAGCTTATTCTACTGTTAGCTTTTTCAATAAAAAAGTTAAAATCACTTTTTCTTCTTACTGAGCCTAAAAACAAAACAATGCAGAAATAAATAAATTAAAATCAGGCAATACAAAGCTGAGGATACAAAATTCCAGGATTGAGAAAAATTCTCTGACTTCAACAAGCTCCGGTTCTGGTCTTTGGCCTACTCTCTGCAAGTAAGTGCATATCAACTGTACTAGTACACAGTGCAGTATCTGTCATAACTATATTATGATACCAGCTTGAGTTACTGAACAAATACAGGATTTGATTCTGTGTAAAGCCCTCAGGCACATCTTTCACCAGCAATAGTGAGAATTTTGTCTGGGTAAGATACCCAGGCTCAAAATTGGTACTGCTAGTTCTAATTGTATGTCACATCAGTGTTCTTCTGTCAGATGTCATGAAATACAACTCTCCGACTACACAGCACTTACCTAGCTATCATGAGTTCCCTGAAAACCTTAAATATGGAAACGAAGCACCTGAAAGGAATAGGGTGAACCATGAGTCCACAGAGGGTTACAGATTTTATTTATTTTCTTTTAAGCTGTCTGGTTTGAAGGTCATAGAATCATGGGCTCATTAAGGCTGGAGAAGACCTCCAAGATCATTGACTCTACCCTTTGACTGAACGCCACCATGCCCGCTAAAACATATTGAAAAGTGCCACATCCACTCATTTTTTGAACACTTCCAGGAGTGGTGACTTTACCACTTCTCTGGGGAGCCTTTTCCTGCTTTCAGTGAAGAAATTTTTCCTAATATCCAACCTGAGCCTTCATGGCACAACTTGAGGTCATTTCCTCTTGTTCCAGTTACCTGGGAGAAGAGGCCAACCACCACCTTGCTACAATCTTCTTTCAGGGAGTTGTAGAGAGTGATACGGTCTCCTCTTACCATTCTTTTCTCCAGACTGAACAACCTCAGGTCCCTCAGCTGCTCCTTGTAGGACTAATCATCATCCTGTCATTTACTGGAGGCAATTGAGAGTCTCAGTTTTCACATATTTTTTACTTAAATAAATAAATCCATGATGATGCCAGAAAAGAAGGAGTCACATAAATTCACATGGTCTTAATACATTTACCAGAATCCTTAAATGGAAATCTGATCACTACTACCAGAAATTAAGTACTTAGGTATTTTTTGTTCTTTTTTATAAAACACATTCTTTAAGTCTATTTATTAGAAAGCCTGTTTCTAAGTTCTGCTTTTAATATGACCACAAATTGTGTATATAAAAACACCTTTCTGAAATTCATTAAAAAGTTGTGATATCTAAATTACCAAACATCTCATAACTCTCTTCTTCTCTACCTTACAGAAATGACAACCTCTGAAGCAGTCTTCATCTTTGCATTAAGGGAAGGTGAAATATGTGTAATTTTGCGTAGTAGGAAAGTACATCAAGCTTTCTGACACATCCTCTACAAGCATTTCAAAAATAGTAAGTTAAGAAACAAAATCTCAGCCCTTGTCCTGTTGGCTGTTAATAAAATTCCATCTGGTCATTTAGGAGCTGTGCCAACATTACCACATAAAGAGCTTTTAAGCTGTTTGAATGTTCAAGAGTCATTTGACAGCTTTTTTATTTACCTTTTTTTTTGTCAAATATGCACCTAATAGTATACAGATGGCTAGGTTCTAACAAGTTTACTTGCATGCAATCTTGAAACTAACCTTGAAAGTAAACTGCTGAGGTTTTGCTTTGGGGTGTTGCTTGGGTCATACGTTTTTTTCTAACATTTAGGATTGTTCAGTCTACTGCTGCTCCAAGTTCCTTATTAGGCAAATACAAAGCGAAAGTGAAAACTTGGTGCCTGGTTTTTCTAAAACTGCAAGCATAGTAAGAATCTGCTAAGCCTGCTCAGAGCCAACAGCATGGGAATAGGGGACAGGGAGCTGAAGTCTCAGCAGATAGCAAGTTAAAGAAATGTTCACTGACAAAAATCTTCACAGGGAAAGAAATCCCAAGAACCACTCTGGGCAATGAGAGAGACTTCAGCAGCAGATGGAGACTATTCTCAGTGTATACTATCTGTATATCTTTTAGTGCCAAAAAATCAGTTCTAGATTTATTCTCTCGACATTGTGATAAAAGATGTGTATTTAATACAGAAAAATAAATTTCACACTGTAATTTATATTCAAATTTGTATTGGAAAAACAAAGTTGATTTGCAAAAAAAACCCCTACCCTCCCATTAAAAAAAAAAAAAAAAAAAAAAAAAAAATCTTCTGAGCAACCTGATCCAGCTTCAAAGTTACCCAGCTTGGCACAGGAGGCTGTATGAGGTGATGCCCCCAGCAACTTCATTTTTTGTGTGAAGCTATTAGTCCATGCGATGAGGTTGTATAAATCATTAACGCATAACACTGAATTTGCTTGGCCTGATCTATTGCCTTCAACAATTATTGTAATAGCTAAATTATCAGGGAGGAGTCAAAATGTTTCAAGTCTTGCAGGGGTAATGTTGGTCATCCACTTCTGGATAATACTGAGCCAGACAGGTGAAACAACTGAATGGTCCACCGGACTCTCAGCTCGAGGATCAATCATCTGGGATGCAAGAAATCCAGTCAGAGAAGAATGCCATTTCAGTTACAAAAAGTGGTTTACTAACACTCTCTCCTCATTCATATCCCTCAACATCTTTTAACTGAATCAAGTATAAAACCCGTAAGTCAAGAGAATCAATTTGTACCTTAAATCTCTGTAGGATAAGCACTCACTATACAGGTAAGGGTCCAATTCTGTCACTATTTATTGATGAGTAACTGAGTACTCCTGCATATCTGGATAAACTCTAAGGTCCTGACTTACAATGAGATAATAAAGGGAATAAACCTGTAAAAATAGAGAGTACTTTTACTGTTATTTTAATTAAATTGTGGGCAATTCAACCAAATGAAGTTTTGGAAAGGATCTAAGCAGAAAGATCTTGGCTTTGACATTCTCTTTCAATTCCTTACTTTGGACTTAATTAAAACTAGCTACTCCTAGTAGAGTAGCTACTAATCTTCAAAGCTATAACATAGATGATTAGAACACAAAGAGCAATCTACTTCAGAAAATAAAATGGGTCTGAGCAGTGGAAAATAGATACTAATCTAGGAAAAGCTGTGAAGATTTAAGGAAAGACTATTACAGATCCAATAACAAAACATAACAATGTTTCTACACATATTCTGTGTGCTCTATTTTTGTTTTGTTTAGTGCTATATTTTGAAAGATATCTTGGCACCTTAAATGAAGATGTAATTGAAATAAATAATTTATGGAATCTGCTTTCGTACTCCTGGTCTGAGATCTTACATTTTTATAGGCTAATAATTTGAATTTCCCACTCCTTTTCCAGGCAAAGAAATTGTCTTGTTTGTTGGATCTTCAAGCAGCTCATTTTAAATTCAAGGTTGATCAGAACACTCTAGCAACCCATTTTCTCCTGGTCCAGCTATCAACTTGAGTTTCTCTGTGGCAGCTACTACCAGAGTGTGTGGTGCTGAAAGAGTCCCCTTTGCATGTCAGCTCTGAGAGAAACCTCTCTGATGTCCGACACAGAACAGATACCAGATATTGAAAAGCTTGGGGGCTCACACAACGCAGTTCAATGAAACCTCAGCAAGGAAAGTAAGTATTTACCCGGATATAATTATAAAGGTAATTTTGTATTCTATTCTTTTACATTTAACATAGAAATACAAATATAAAATAAAACAAATTTTAAAAGGCAGAAATTAAATTACCTTAGCAGTTCCCAGTTAAAAAGACATGAGGCATTCTGTTATGCAACAACACTCGTGCAAGTTCCATTTTCCTTCTTGACAAGATTCATATCCTAAACCAGCTGATCTACTACACTCATCCCCGCAGCTATCTTTTTATGGAAACATACAGTTTTCCCCCAGTTCTCTATCCCAGCAGAAGGCTGAATTGCAGCCTCTGCATCTTGTCAGACTGGGAGACTTCACAATGATGTTCCAAAGGGTACATACGCCTTAGATATGAAGTCTTAATGGTGGTTTATGCTGTTCTCAGAGGACTTCAAAATTTGTGTTTAATTTGATTTTATTTTTCCACAAAATTACCCAAAAAGTCCCTACTTTTACTTACAAGCTGCATGATAATTACAAACTATGCATGAAAGCTTTTAGCCCTGAAAATACACTGTTTGAATTTGATGAGTGTGTACAAATAAGTTCATAATGGAAGTGACCTGCCATTTGTGTTACTGTTAGGTTTTCTTAGAAACAGGTTGGTTGCAAATCTAGTAAGTGCCTCTAAACCCTTTTACTCACAAATGTCTTACAATTAAACACTCATATGATTGTAAGTACTTGTTTTGCCTGTATTATCCTACCTAACGTTACTTTCATCAAAGCATTTTTGTCCCAAGGAGAAGATCTGAGAGGGAAAGACTATCAAATAAAAATGCACCTTTCCACCTAAACACATGATTGTTAAGACCTGTAATTAAAAATTTCCCTTTGACCACAGAAGGGCCAGTGGTGTGACAGTCTCCTCATGCCTTGCAGAAAAAGGCTTTTAGTATTCTCTAATGTCAGTGAAGGATACAGAGGAAATTAAGTCAGTTTTGGAAAGCCCTGCTTCTTGGCTGGTAAAATGCCACTAATCCTTCAATTTAGCAGTTTAGCAAAAACTATTAAAATGGCCCCAAATCAACAATATGCACTTTGCAGGCAGATTGTGGTGCCCACATATCACAAATTGAAGGCTACGTTGTCAGCATCACTTCTCGATAAGCTTTTAGGGCCAAAATGTACTCTAGAGTTTTTAGTTTGCTTTTATAGATATCATGTATGGCTTTAAACCTGGTGTTACTCAGATTAACAGACATCTGTGGTTAATCCCTCTAGTGATAAACAGCTACCTATTAATGCAGTTATTTAGTTTCACCTAGGAATGCATAGGATGTAGAGCATCGATAAAAACACTGCAGTGATAGGATCAGCTCAGATCTTCTCTAAAGGAAAAGGATTCAATGGAGTCTTCATGTAAGACTGACATAAAACTGCAGAATCAGATGGCAAAATTAAAATGGTGCACAAACTGCTCAGTATAACCCTATTTTAAATAAAGATTTCCACAAAACCCACTAGTATTCTGCGTGACTGCTGCAGTTACAAGTGATCATTAACCTCTGCACAGCCTTTAAGAGCTTTATTTAGTAAAATTCATACAAGAGTGACAATGCAGTAAACATGATACCGATTGAGGCAGCACATTACAGTATATGGGCACAGCTGAGTAAATCGCAATCCGAATGTTACAGTTCTCAAGTATTACTTCAAAAAACTATGATGAACATTTGAATGAGTGAGATGATGCAATAGGTATGCACTTAAAATATGATTTTGGAGAAAGAGAATCTGACAGCACAATCAGGGGGAAAAAAATCTCCAAAAGAAAAGGTTGCTTTCTATGTCTTAAATCTCAGGACTCTTAATTAAACTATTAATCCCCCATTCAATCAACTGTTTTTGGGCAACATCCCAAAAACAAGTGAAATGCTCCCAAGAGACATATTTAAAGGAAGCTCAATAAAAAAGGAAGGCAAGACTTTTTTTCTTTTCAGAAAGAAGTATATCTTTTAAAGGCAAAAGATTTCTGCAAAATGCCACTCACTAGATTAAATTGCAAGTCATTTGCTTCCCCCACAAGCAGGATCTGACTGTGTGCAAAGTGGAGGAGTGCTTTGCTTTCACTGCTTAATAACCATCTCTCAGACTAGGTAAAGAGTCATATTGACAGAAACTGAAAGGGGTCAGGTTCTGCACACAATCTGCAGGTCTCAAGGATGAAGGGCAGATGGGAAGTACAAACAAGTCCTTGGGATACATTTCACAAGGGATGCAAGGATCTGTGACAACTCGATACAGTTGCACATGCTATGTCCTCAAATCGAGAATGCCCACTGTAGTCTCAGAGACATTTATCCCTCTGATGACCACGAAGATCTCGACTGATCCTTAAATCACAAGGGAGGAAAAAAAATCAGGTTTATATGCAGAGATGACTGTAGGAAGCCTACCTCTCACGGACTGATACACCCAACACCAGATTCTGGAGAAATATAACCTTTTTTTCCTTTTAAGTTCCACATGCATTTAGCTTAAGCTCAAATTCAGAACGCTCTTAGTTCTCTCAGGCAGCTTATTAAACAAATTCATATATTACTCTTATTGATATCTCTGAGGGGATTGCTCTTCTAGGCCCTGCCTTGAACATGCCCTGTACACACAGGGAACAAAGGAACTCTTGGGACAAAGAATCCAACACCAAGCATATGGCAAAAATGTGAAAGTGCCTTTTGCACATTAGTGTGAACGTGAAAACAAACCAAATGCTATCATCTACCTGAAAGGATTTAAACAAATTTTTTCCAAAACATACTCAAATCAGATTTTTGTATTTTTCATGTAAGGACTGAAACACCTCTTACTTCTTCTGTTGAGATATATTTTATATTGGATGGGGCTTGAGCAACCTGTTCTAGTGAAAAATGTCCCTGCCCATGGCAGAGGGCTTGGAATGAGATGACCTTTGATGTCCTTTCCAACCCAACCAATTCTATAATTCTGTGTTAAACAGTCATTGCATAAAACAAATGAGTAGTCACAAGAAAAAGTGCTGGAACTAAAACCCTTCGCCTTTAAAAAATATGCCTTATCTAACACACTGTGAACACATACCACTCTTAGGTCTTATATCCTGGTTGGTTTGAGGGTATAGCTTCAATTGCAGGCAGAGGAAAAGCTTGGACTTTTGGAGCTCTTTCCTGCATAAACATGCACCTATTCCAAGGAAGGTAAAGTTGGTAACCCACTTGTGCCTCCTTCTCCATTCACATTTGAAAAGAAAAAAGCTTCAAACTTTCTTAGAAAACATGCAGGCATGCAGCTCTAAGAAATAATTTCAAGCCCTGGGCTTAAGGCAGAAATCACGCTGCTCAGAAAATGGCATGCATATTAATTAAGGGTGATTTCCTGCTGAGTTTGATAGTTCATCCTATCCTGGACTCTCCAAGCACTTTTTATTTACACAGCCAGAACTCTTGGCTCACGTTTCTGAATGCCACACTGGAAACCAGCACCTAAAATCCAGAGCATATGCATAATGCAGCCTGCCCCTAACCAGGCATCTATAGAGAAACTGCCACTGCAGCATTCCAGGATATTCATGGTATTTATTTTATACAGTCTTAGGAGAACGGAGCTACTGAAAAGCCAGTTCTTTTGCCAATAGGAATGAAAGAAGCAGCAATACTTCAGAAGGAAGACACAGAACAGAAGTCAAAACTTAGCATGATTTCTGAGGCCATTCCTGACCACCCCCTGCATGTAACAAGGATGTTGCAGCCTCTGGCACAACTGAGTGCACTTAGGAGTTATTTATGGACTGCTAAATAGTCAAGAGGCACTAAGAATCTTTGCAATGGTCTGTCAATAGTATGAAAAACTTCAACAATGTGCCCCAGCCCATCCTCCACTTGGCATCTTGCACCAACATTAAGGAACAGCACAGGCCTTTCTACATTCTAAGTTTATAGTGTTTACACCAAGGAAATTCCTCTCATTCAGCATATGTAACTCCTACAGATGCCAGCCACAAAGGGACCACGGTGGAGGAAAGAATCTCTCTCCTACTAAGTTTTGTGGTTGTTTTCTTTTTCCTGGAACTTTATGTTCGCCATTATAATTGGTTCTTTGAAAGTGAAAGAAAGGGGAAGAAGAGAAAACAATATTCAGAAAAGTTCAGAAGTTGTCACACTTTACAGGGGTAAAGCTTAGAGGCATTTCAGGGAATAAATGTGGGCATTATGCACAAGCCAAAAGCTGTTGTCAATTTTAACTACTGTAGATATGCTGATATTTTAATGAAATAATAATAGAAATAAGGATGAATAAAAGAAAAGGATGCTTCTGTATCAGCAGGCATACAGCAAAGCAGCTTTGTTGCTGGCCATATGCTATTTAATCCCAGAAGCTGCATATAGGAATAAAAATTTAAAAGAGCATTATCAGGTGTAATATTCTTCCTCTCCATTTTATTAACATATAAAAACATCATATGGGATGTTATTGAGGTAGTATTAATTGATACAGTAAGCAACTGATCCTTAAAGCAGTATTTATCAGGAAAACTGATAATTCAGCAATAAGAACAAGATAAAAAAAGTCTTCCTCCTTCCTCAGGTCCCTTTGAACCAAGCAGCTAGGCACAATGAACAGTAGTTTCGTTACTGTTGGTAATTTCAAATCTGCTATAAATCCAGCAGACAGGATATGCTTAGCTCCTTCTGTATCCCATCTAGGTATCAGACCTTCTCAGACTAAGCACTCCCCTGCCCGACATCAGCACCTTCATGTGTAACCAGAGCCAGACTCCTCCACAGAAAGGGGCACAGGAAAGCCCAGAGAGAGGGAACTAAAAACTACTAGTGCTGAGAAATCTAAAATATGCCAGGAAAGACATTTGGTCACCACCAACCTTTTATACTTAAGTTTGTCTTCCCTGTGAATAGCATCCACTGTGATAATCTCTTGAAAAACAGTCCAGTTATGTCCCACTACAGAAGTATTAAATGCCTCTGTCAAAAGGAATTATTCCCTAATCTAGTTGAGCAGAACTTTTGATTGTCCTATACCATAGGTGCTCTAGAAGGATAAAAACTGGAAGATGCTACCAAGTAACTCTGCAAGGATAGATTCATCTATCTTGGAAAAGCTTCCTTTTGCTCCAGGTTGATAAAAATTTATTACCAAAGCTAAAAAAAAATAAATTAGTAATAATACACAAGTAAAACCACAATGTGTTGGGATAAATGAACCTAACTTAGGTAGAGGCTTTTACCTCTCTAGTTAATACAGATGTGGCCCATGACAGACAGACTGTGGATATGACTAAACTGTGGGTCTCAGGAGAGCTTTTAAGTACATATTATGGCTCATCATATTTCATGTCAGAGAAGGCTCAAGGCATGCACTCTCCCCTACTTAGGTGGAAAGGAATATGGTCATGTCCTAGAATCATAGAAACAGCACTGAAAGTTGTACTAAAATCGAAAAAGATTACATCAACAACACGGAGACAGGGCGAGAGCTCAGCAGGGCTTTCATGAGAATGACTGGGAGGTCTGGACCCATTGGCTTCCCATTAATTGCTACTGCAAGTCAATCTCAATGCATTTCTCATCAGCTAAATAAGTAATGTAGCACAGAAAGAGCTGAAATCCTATTTAGGCTACACCTGATAATCCATCTTTCATCCCCAGTGTGATTCTGCAGCATTAAGTCTGTTGGGTGTGTACAGACAAAGGTTTGCCATCCTCTATCCACTTGCATTAACTCGTGTTTACTTCTAACCACGGTCAAAAGGCACAGTTACTTGTAGTAACTAACCAACACTCCTAGGCAATTTTTCAAGTATATAGACTTTAACTTTCCTTTATAAATAAATAGTTTTTGTATTTTACAGATAATAAATAAATAAACTTTAATTTTCCCACAGTCACAGTTATGAAGGGTTCATCATTGCTTTATATATTATCAAGAAGTTAAACATAAATCAAACAAAACAGGTAGCCCTATTCAGACTGGCTGAACAGCAGATTTTGAGTATGCAGTTTGTGCTTGAAATCAGTATAGCCTGAAGGCAGATACGCATTTGTAATCTTTGTGGACAGCAGTGAATTTGGAGGAACAGCTGGCATACCAAAGAGGAGTCCAGAGGCACTGTTCAGAAACCTGGGGACTGGATCAACAGAAGTTTCCTGAAGTTCAAAAGGGGTAAGTGTCAAGTTCTGCAGCTACAGCAGAATAACCCCAAGCACCAGTGCAGGCTGGGAACACACTGTTGTAAAGAGCCAGGGGTTACAGGGGATGCCAAGTAAAACATGAGGCAGCAGCATGTTCCCAAAGTAAATAAAGCAAACTGTACATTGGTTACATTAGGAGCGTGACCAGCACATCGAGGCTCTGCTTGATGCCTGCAAGGATTTGTGTCTCCCTGTCCCAGATCAAGGACACTCAAAAACTGGGCAGACTATCAAAATGGTCATGTTCCCACAACTCGCGATGTGTAAGAGCTTGGGGGCCTCTTCAGTCTGGCAAAGAGGAGGCTAAGGGGGAAGCCTGAAACTACCTGAAGGGATATTACAGAAACCACAGAGGCTTCAAGTAGTAGCTACACAAAGTCATAGCTGACCTGGTTCAACCGCCTCAAAATCCTTCCAAATTATGCTTCTGTATTTCTCCTATGATTCCATGAACCCGTTTCAAATTTCAGCTCAAAACACTTTCACTGTTTCTACCATAGTGTCTCCAAGCAGAACTTACAGGTATGCCTAATCCTTGCTGTGTGACAAATGTAACTGCTTGGTCCGGCTAAAAATTAGCAGAGGAGAGATTGGAAAATTCCTCATCTGACTATTCCTGCTATCTAACTTTCATTTAAAAAATCTTTTCCTTTTCTTTCCAAACAGGTGAAGTACTCTTTTGCTCTACAAAACAGGTAGCAGTTTCAGGTTCATGAAGAAAAGGTCTCAAACATAAGTAAAAAGTACGCCTTTTACATCTAACATTGTTTCATTTCACTTGCTAACAGACTGCTTACTTTTAGTACGAGATTTTTATTATGATTCATTTATTATGGCATTTACTCAACAGTGTATGCAGTTTTGGTACTGCCTGAACTCCCATACATATGAAGATGGACTGTGATTGTGAAATACCATGCAAGCTAAGCCTTACTACAGGGAAAATGCAACTTGGTGACTATGATGTAAAATTACCTTGACTTGGTAAGTCCTTCATATTATTCCAGAATGGTCTAAGCACAACTTTAAAGAACAGGGAAGATGGACTCCCTTTGACTGTGGTCTTCAGTTGTAAAGACAAAATAAAAGTAGCTTGAATGAGGCTTGATTTCTGTTACAATATTTTAATATTGAGGAAAGATTATTAATTATTTATATCCTTGAAGAGAAAAAAAAGGAATTAAAATTTGAATTCAGGTTTTTAAAAAAACCCTCAGAATTTGTGAGATGACACTACACATGACAAAAATGGAACATTACCACAGAGGCTATTTTGTGAACTGTTTACTAGTAGAGCTGCAAAAGTATGTTAACTCTCCACATTCCTATTAAAGCTAGCAGTTCAGAACTTCACAGCTTATTAATTGTTATGAGGTGATGCATATATAATGAAATAATACCTCGAAACTTCATATTTTGAAGAGAATAAGGAGTTTTGGTCTGAACATAGGCCTTTGAAAATACTGAGTTAAACTCCAGCTGCGATTATGACACATTTTGCACCTTGATATCTTTTAAGGATGCAATGTCACACTACAAACCCACATTTTAGGAGGAAATGTCTTCACATGTATCAAACCAATATTTCTTTTGCATGGCCTGTCTTTCATTTGTTATGTTACTTGCTTACTTTCACATTTCAGAGTTCAAGGTAAAAATCTAGTTTTCACTTAATTTCTATTTCCCCATCTGGGTCAATCATAACCTTTAGGAATATGTTAACTTTAAATCCAGCACAAAAATGGGTGTAAAAAGGAAGACAACTTTTTACAATCCACTCTCTTGGTCTTGTTTAAAGAAACAGATGAGAGGGGGCTAAATTTAAGCTTGGTTTTATTTACCTGCTTCACTTTTTATGCAATTAAACAATATCTTCACTCTTGCAATTAAAAGGTTATTTAGATGAATTAATGTTTATAGATACCTCCTCAGAGGACATATTTTTTAACGACAGGGCTGAGTTCTCTTATCTTTTCAGCAACTGTTTGTCACCCATTGCTGGCATGTCTACATTTTCTCTCTAATACACGAGAAGTCAGATTTTCTCATCTTTATCTGACAACATGATACACTGAACTGACTTGTCATTTGAGAATACAACTAATTCCCCTGTGCCACAAATTCTCCAGTGTACTCAACATCTGCAACTTTTTTCTGGCTTCCACAGAGGTGAGTCACTGCAAAAAAAAACCCCTCTGTCTGTAGATCATAAAGCTATTAATTCTACTAAACTGTGATGAGTATTTAAACATGAAACTTCGTCAAGTCATCTCAAATATGAAGGCACCACGGGCATCATTTTATTATGCATCACTTTATTACCCACTATCCTATGGTCATATATGCTCAGGCAGAATATAAAAGCTACAATTCGGGCCCAAATACCATCTTAAATCAAACCTACAGTCTCTTTATGCATAATACAGGGCAATGGGGAACTGAGGCTATAATCTGACTACACTGAGGTTTCAGCAGCAAAGCTGGTTTCAACAGATTACCTTTTCTAAATGCTCTGCAACCAGGTCATTTAAGGCACTGCAATACAGCGTCACTTAAGCCTACAACACACACGTAAACCTGTCATTTGATAGAGTTTGCTGTATTCAATTTAAAGAAGTCATGCCTCAGCACTGAATATAAGTTTTACTTTCATTAAATTAATGCCTCAATGCCTCTTTATAAGCTGTGTTGAGCATGTATATCTTTCATGTCAAAGCAACTGCACTTTTTTGTCTGATGGTTTTACATTACCCTTAGATTACATTAGATGAAGCAGCAGAAACATCTAGAATGAAAAGATTCAGATGATATGCTGAATTCTGGGAACAATTCGTTCCTCAGATACAGAGCAGAATAGTATGCTCACCTAAACAAGCAGAACTGGGCTCCTAAACTTGTAGGGAGCCTTGGAAAGTTAGAAGGTAACACCGAAGTTCAACACCAACACTTGCTTACCAGTGATACAGAACCTGTTACATACACACACCACCACAGTGGACGTCAAAGCCCCATTCTGGTTGTTCTTTGAGATGCTGACAAGTGAGTGTTAAAACAAATATTGTTAAAACATAAATATTTTCATTCCAAATTGTGACCAAACTCAGAAGAGGCCTTTCTGTCATAAAGCGGCTTTTGCAAGCAGTCAGGGAGCTAAAAGAAGTTAAAAAATCAGGGGCTTGCAAGACTTTCTGAGTTTTCAAGTTTGATATCTACTCCTTCCTCTCAGATTTACATCTCTGCCCAAAGAGAGTCTAATCTTAATCTGGAAGCAGGCTCCTCAGCATACTTCTGATTGTAAGAAATAAACTTCTGGTGATGGGAAAAAAAAATAGGCTCATCTATTTTTTTTTAAGAAATAAAAAGGGTCAAGCAGAAAAGCCTTGTGTTTCAAAAACTCTGCCAAAACGAAGTAATTTTTAAAATGTGCCTATTGACCAGCTTTCAAAAATCCAGCAAGTTCTTTATGTACAGCCAAAGATGCTGTTTTGTTGATGACAACTTCTGATTTTAGAAATAAAGCAGTTTAAATAGTTGCTAGGTATGCTCACTTCCAAGAGATACCTCACTGTTGTGATCACTGAAGCACAGAAAACTGTTCAGAAGTGGAAGAGCTAAAAGTAGGCTAAAAACAATCCAGTAGTCCACAGCTGTTGCTTTTTATCAGAAAGCCAGTTTAATATCAATTTAAAGAAAAAAAGAAAATGTAAAACAGGCCACCCCTTGCTTAACTGAAGTGCTGCATTATCTAGGACATTTCTCTCTCCAGCCATCTGTTTTGAGCTGGGTGCATGCACTGAACTCAAATTTTATGTTCACAAGAGAACTCTACCAGTTTCTTCCAGAGACTGCATGAGAAGTCTTAAATTCTACCTTGTTCTCAACAGCAGAAAAAAGAACTGTGATACCTTGTAAAGGGAGAAGTTATGACCTTCATAAAGATAAGCAAACACTTCAGATCATGTCTGGGATGAAGCTGCATTCCAAAGAAATCTATTTAATTGCTTTGTTTCCACCATTCTTGCTTTCAGAGAAGTAAGCGTCCAGAATAATGCATGTGTGATTAGAAGCATAATGTGTAAAAGTCTTGTAAAGAGAAATTCCTAACATTTTCTGGGAATATCAGAAAGCATCAAAAGCCATCACCTAATGGCTACAAAGTGAATTTCATTCTGCAAATGCAGTGTTTCCTTTTTCTCTATGATGCTACAAGACAGAACAAAGGTCACTGTATGTAAATTAATAGCTTATGGCACCGTGCTCACTGTTCCTTTTACAGGAGGATGTTCTAACATGATGATCTCCATGTTAAATTGGTTTTTTCTTTGATCTAACAAATTATATAACCTACATAATTCCATCAATTTGAAAGAAAAATCAAGTTTACCAAATCTTTTTCTCTATCATCAAATATAGCTCTTTCTTCATTTAGCAAGTTCCTTCAGAGGCTATGTATTAGTATAGCACCATATCTAGGAATAAAAGACATGTTAAAAGTGCTTCTGGTGGTCAAAAATCAGTCCAGTGTCTGCATTCCTCCCCCAGCTGCATTAACTGGGGAGCCAACATTACTATGTCATGAAAGGGTGAAGTGACCCATGCCATTTTACATGCTTTCACCAAAACAGGACAGTTTAAGCTGTAGTACAGCCAAGTCAAAAAAGCAGGAGCCCAATGACTTCAGTGGTGCTCAGTGTGGGCTTTGTGGGAGTACAAGAATGCTGTATAAATAGCATTTACACAGACAGGGCTCAATTCTGTACAATTTCTTTCCTACAAGATACATTCTTTCATATATTGTAACCTATTGTAAACCAGGCAAAACTGAAGTATGATTTTCAGCTGGTTGCAAATAACTTGATATTTAACTAAAGAGAAGAACATTAAAAAAGCCCCAAAACATTTCATCTCTTGAAATTACGAAGCTGAGCACCAGTTTTTCAATGCTTTCCCTAACAAAGATGGTGAAAAGGGTCTATGGTAAAAGAAGCTGTCATATATTTAACTAAATAAAGACAGAACCTGATGAGGCGAGAATGTGAGATGGGAGGGAAGATGGAAAAGAATAGGTAACTGGAAGAAGATGATGTAGAAAACTGGGCAATGAAATAAAGAAGTCTGAAGGAATAGGAAAGCTGTGAAAAGAAAGTACAAAGAATAAAAAAAGAGTATTAGGTAAAGTAAAAAGAATTGAATAAATACATTGTAACATCAGATAGAGAGATGTGGGCTTTGCCTGGAAAGCGTACACTGTATTTTGGGCACTACTGCACATAAATGTATTGATTACTATCTTTGATTTAGCTAAAGCACTATCTTGGCTGTAAATGGGTGATGGGATTTTCATTGCAAAAGCTTAAGAAAAAAAAAAGGCAACCATCCTGCCCCCCAAACCTGCTTGGTTGCTGTCAGCAGCTCCTTACGTACATGTTCCTCCTCTTTCTCTCAATCCCCAATGCTTCTCTGCTTTTCCTGTAATTCCATATGGCAGGAGCCAGCATGTCTATATATTCTCCCTGAGCTTCGCAGAGAAATGGGTAAGAAAGCCTGACAGGCTTTGCAGGATGAGAGCAAATTTGTATTTGTATAAAGTGTATTAATGGATTTCTAAATTCATTTGATTGTACCAGACGTTTTTACAACAAATGTGTTCACAGACTGGTTTTCTGTTCTGGTTGTCCTTTTTTGCCTCCCACAGAACAACACCCTGATCCTAAAATCAGTTCAACACATCAGCAAGGAAGAGGAAGGAGGAAAAACTGTAGCTCCCAGTCACGTATGGGAGAAGGGAAAAAAGAGAGAACAGTAAGTATGAAAATGTCTCATAACTCTTGCACTGCTGCTGCTACTCCTCTTGATGGTCCCGTTCACTCACTGCATTTCCTCTTAACTTGCTCCCTTGAAGTTCAGGCAGGGTGTCTTAGGTCCTTAAACAACAGGGTTCTACCATGACCAGTGATCCAGTGATGTCCAGAGTGCACACTGAAGGATTGCTGAAGGAAGTGGTCAGATACAGAAGATGCTATCACCAAGTACAGCACACCCAGAAGACTGACTTCAGTCAGTTCCTCCGAAGGCCCAGGAGGGGTAAGTTAAACATTCTGTGGCTAGGGAAGATTTAGATAAGAAAGAGGTGTACAATCCTGCTTTGCTTATAAAAGCCTTTTCCCTTCCCATGCTTTGTTCCTGCTGTCAAGATAAAATAGTATTTTGATTTAAGGAATCGTTCCAAAGCCTTCATGTAGCAAAAGTAGCTATTTGGCAGTACTGAACTCAAGCTTTGCCTGTAGGGTACTGAGTGCTGTTGACAGTGAACACGATGGGATTTCTCCACAGAGAAGGGATATGGGAATGAACTTAGCAAGGCTAAAGAAAGGAGAAGGAATGCTACTGGTCCCATAAATAGTGGCATGTACTTGTAAGGTTGCATTTAAGGCTAGGAAAGTTAAAATAGTCTAATTAAAGTCACTGGACTGTCATATGCAACATCAAAGACAGGAAGCATTTCTAAATATGCTCCCAAGAGGAGCTCCCAGAGAGCAAGGCACCCTCTGCAACAGGCAGAGCTCCCCAGCCAAACACTTCACGCACCCTAGAGATTATAAAAGCTTGCAGATGTTCATGTTGTCTGATTTTGATATTTACGTAAAGCATCTAGGCTAGCAGCATTTCCAGTTTCCATTCAGAGAATTAATCCATATGGTTCAATTTTAGTTCCCAGCCTGGGTATAATTAAGGGCAAAAGGGGTAGAACAGATTTGGCAAAGTGCTGAGTATCAGCGCTCTCTCCCAAGTGTAGAACTCTAATGTACAGAAGACAGGATGACAGAAAGATGAGTACTCTGTTGTACACGGTGTTCTTTCTGGACTGACGTATTCTAGAGGTAAAGGCAATTACTGGAAGGTAAAGAAGGCAATAAGGACAGGGTTTTCAACTGCAGGTTTTGTGCCTTGATGCTCCATGCTAGTACATCATGAAGGCCATAAATGTACAGGCAGCTGAAAGAGGAAATGAGAACTCAAGACTACCACAAGATGCTGAACTCCCCAGGTCTCCCAAGCACAGCCCTGTTCCCCACAGGCTCACCGGCAGCCCTGACAAATTTCTAAAAGGTTTTGTTCAATCCTCATCACATCATCTATCCTATAATGCTCAGCTGCTCTCCTCAATCAATCCTAGTCTTCTCAGTCTCCATCCCTCTGTCCAGTCTTACTCCCAAATACATTTGCAGAGCACAGACAGGACACCTGAAAGAATGGCTGCTATTTGCCATGTGAATTTAAGTACCTGATTAACTGGATTTAATCAGATACTGAAAAGACTTGTCCAACCTGAGTCAACTGATAGGAAGGGTCAACAAAAAATTTAAATTATACATAATTTTTGCATATGTCTTCAAAATCATGGTGTCCATCAGGCTGGTAAGTATCAGTGGATGGAACTGACTGATGAATTCAAACATTGATTAACTTTCATGAACCTCCCTGAGTTATCACTGATACAATGAATAGCTCAGTGTTTTGATAAAAGCTCAGAACTGACAAATGCCTCAGATGTTCCTACAATACACAACTAGGAGGCAGTAAGCTTGTACGAGCTGTTAAATATGAAGGAAATGGGACCTACTGTTGAAGTGGATCACTAAAAACATTTCCTTTGCAGGAGTGTGATTTTTTCCTCATTTTATTTCCCCTGATTTTTAAATGTGTAAATGTGATTTTTATAATAGGTTTCTGCCTGACCTAGAAATAGAAATCATGAAAGCATTTCATTTATTGCAAGCTGCAAAGTTTAGCACAACCTTATACATGCATCCACGCTGTCAATTTATGCATATTGTTAATTTCAACTACTTCAGACATACGCACATTTATTCCCTGACATTTCTTACCATAATTTGTGGAGCTGTATCTGAAAGTACTTCAAGTCAGGGATATTTCTAAGACGCGTGCCTTGCCCGAGCACACTTACACTTGTACAGTTAAGGCATGCAGTATTTATTTGCAAGTCCCAAAGCATCATGCACTAAATTCTGTCCTCTACCTGGAGATAAAATGAACAGCAGTTATCTGGTTTATAGTTTTGACAAATTCTTCTGGGCATCTGCCAACTTTGTAATCTACTTGAACTATAGCTTAAGAACCGTATGAGATCACCAGGGTTTCTGCACAACTTCAAAGCTCCCTAAGCCAGAGCCGTGCAGTTCTCAGGCTGAACAAACGTCACCAGGCTCTGTGCACAGCTTTGAGGCTCCTTGAACCACAGCCATTTGTTCCAGAGGGTTTACAAATTCTATTAGGCATATCTGGAGCACACATAAATTCTAATATGCATCAGCTGTGTTTTTTGCACTAAAAGGAACTTCAACATTTAGAAATACATGGCTTTTAACTACCATTTTACTCTACCAAAACAAATTTCATTTGGTTGCCATTATAATAAAATCTGTAAATAGAAACAATTTTCTATACCATATTTAACAAAAAGAGGCCCTGGGAGATTGTCCTTGCAGTGAAAGCTGCTACTTACAAAATCCCTTAGAAGGAAAAGCTCCTTGTCTAATTAAAATTCAAACCGCCATTAAAAATTATTCTCCATTAGCGGGAGAACACATATTAACATTTTAAGACACCTAATTTCCAGAATCTTAGATGTAGATCCTAATCTATTTTAATCTGGAAACAAGTTAGAATCTGAAATGTAATGCCTTCAACAGTATCAAGACAGCAGGAATGCTCATTTTCTCGAGCATGTGAACAGACCCAGGTGGACTAATCAACAGTGAAAAGTGGGTTTTCTCTTATATAAGTAACTAGGTCACAGTCTAATGTCGCTTTGTTATCCTAAAACATGAACTTCATCCTGTGACAGAGTTAAGAAGGGATAATAACCAACCTCCTTGACATGCCACAGAAGAATCTCCATAACCTTCTCTCCTGTCAAACAGTAATGACATTATTTTGCTTTTTGTTGAACAAATACTTGTTTATACTAATCTCTTCTTTTTGTTTTACATATTTATATATAATTAAATTCTGAGAACTTCCAGAAATAATTCACCTTTACTCAAGAAAGATGGGAAACTATAAGAAGTCTTCTCAAGGACTGTCAGCAGCATACAACTGATACTATAAAAAAAGAGAAAGTAATAATTATCTGATTTTATTTACATTACCCCAGCTATTTTCTTTATGTTTTGGAGAGGGAGTAGAACTCCTCCTTTCTTCCTCCTACTACTCTCCTCTGTTGTTCTATTCATCCACCTTTAGTTCTAGTATTTCTCTCCCTTCGTACATTTCCCTTAAGGGATTTTTGTTCCCTTCGATTCTTGTCTCAGTAGCTTTCTCATTTCCATTATTACTGCTTTTGTTTCCTTCAGGTTTCAGCTGTTCTTCTGCCCTTTCCTCTTTCAGTTTGATGCTACAGAAAGCCAAATGTTCCTCACAGACTTCTGAAACTAACTGTGAATCCTCTGTTCTCAGGAAACATACTTGTGAATGAAGCCTTTAACCTAAAGCTAAAGACAAAATTGGTTGGTTTCAGTCTCACATAGTAACAGAAGATCACAAATACTGGCCTTGACCACAGGAACTGTTATTCATTGAGGAAGGTCAGTCAGAAGCAACCTAACCTTTCTGGCTGCTTTAAAAGCACACTTCAAGGAATGTTACTGAAGCAAGAGATGCAGTCTAAAAGCAGTTTCATCTCTGTTTATGTTTTAAAGAGAAGACTTTTACCACAAGCAGCCTCATTTTTTCAAAAATGTTAACACAACCTTTTATACTGGCTTAAACTGGTGTATTCTGGCTGGCTAGAACTAATATCCTGGTGGTGTTAGAAATTCTCATTGTTTTAGCAAAAACTTTAGAAGAATTACAAATTATCTTTTTGTGCAATTGACATAACTCTTCTCCAAGCAGTTTGTCAGACTTGCATTTCATGTAAGAAAACTAGCAAAAGAGCTCAAGATGGAAGACTTTTTTTCATTAACTTTCATTCGTCTCATCTGAAGCTACTGATTACACTTTTTTGATCAAAAGCAGGTTGGTATACTCTATCTTCCCAAAAGCAATGTTGGACATAGCCCTGCCTGAAGCTTTACATCCTCCTGCCTCCTCTGTTTCATGAACCATCATCCTGAAGATGAGCACTGGTTTGTTATACCCTGCTCTGTGGTTCAGTTTGAATTGAGTTTTTCCAACCACCAGGCTGGTTGCACGTGCTAATTCTTCAGGGAAAGTGGGAGATAAAATTGAGTATATCTGGGAGGAGAGCAGTAATACAAATCTCTGTTCTGACAACTAAATGGACAGTACTAAAACAAATCCATCTACATTATAGACTGGACTCTTACATATTTTGTCACTGAGCCTTTAATGCTAGGTATTGTAAAGATAGCCTAGCAGAGGCTGCCTTCCATCTCCTGCTAACAGGACCAGGACTCTCAAAATGGAAGAATATTTTTATGAGCTTTTACTATTACTGACTGTTGCCAACACGTCAAACAAAGTGATAAGTGCCGTGAAAACAACTGTATCCTGTATTTGTATTCTGCATACAAACTCTCATACGTGGTGGTTTTCCATCTTTTGGGCTCAATGGATTACTGCTGAGTGGTTAAATTGTACCAGAGTTCCTAACTTTTATTTCATTAATTTACATCCAAGGACTAATTGCAGCCTGCTTACAACAACCTCCATAGGCCTCCGCTCTAAAATGTAAAGATTTTCTTGGATAAAGTGTGATTGCATGAGTTTACCAGTTTTGTTTCTTGAGGTTTAAAACAAGAATTGCCTGAGGAAAGAGCCGGTTCATTGTGAAACTGAAGCATTACATTAGTAACTGAAAAGTAAAAGCCTGTAAGTGTTTTCATAACAGACCTAAAGCAGTGGCGGTGCAGACATCACCTAAAGTATTGAAAGTTCTCTACTGCCAGAAGTACTTCAGGCAATCTACCTCTCAAAGCCAGAGGTGGAGCAGCATTCAAACTTTACTGAGACACAGCTTTACAAACCATAAATGCAAGCAACAGAAGTTACAACTTTGGAAAGCACTCATATTAGTGAGAGAAAATAGCTATCCTTCAGGAGGAAAGAACTGCCACGGTGATGTCTTCAGAGGAACACACACATGGAAACAGTGTAGCAGAAAAGATATTTCTATACAGTAAAGATAAGGCAGATCCATGTATGCATAACAAGTATTTTTAACTACAGAAATCTTTTGATTTGACTTAGAATATATCTGCTTGGGCTTCCATGTTATATCTTTAGGATACAAACCAGTTAATACTACGCCAACCTTCATAAATACAGAACAGACCATATGTTTAACCTAAGATATCACTGCACTCTCTGCCACAAACACATGTTTGTCGAGCATGATTTCTGGAAAGATACAAAAGCCATTGGAAGAACAAATTCATCCTTGATTTAATGCTAAGGATTTTCAGCTTTTATGCTATGTATTACCAAAAAGAAAGCTATAACCTGAATGAGGGAATCTACTGCATTGACTGTATAAGCTTAAATATAGATCTTAGACATGAAAAGTCATTATAGTTGTCGGCCAAGGTGAAACTGATTTCAATCTTTGCCACTCACAGGAGTGCAAAGTCTCTGCTGCAGAGACTACTTACAGTTTGCTTTGATTTTAGATACAGTGGTATCAGACCCTGATATGTGAAGAATAGAAAAAGCCCAAAAAAACCCTTCCTCGGTATTTTAACAAGCAATGTCTCTGGGCAATTACGGACAGGTGCTGACAGATTCCACAGGCAAGTTATTTCAGTCTTCCTGAAAATAATTATAACTACTCTTACTTTTGCAGCAAGATGTAGCAGATTCTTGAGATGTTTACAAACTTGCTTGGAACTGAAGTGTAGTTTCCTCTAAAAAGGAGTGATGTGCTCATTCTGCACCAGCTTTTCTGAGCAGGTTTTAGCTGATGCCCTGAAGTTATTATTTTTGGAAGGCAAAATAGCTGCAACTAGACTTTGACCAGAATGATGAGATTAATACTCTTACTTTGCGAATGGAAACAGGAAGCAAAGGCAAACTAAATTTTGGTATTTTGCCTTTTCAACCCTCACAAAAAAGAGATCTTTACTACATCGTTAGAGTTCTAACTAATTCTGATGGAATCTGATAGTTATTCTTCATGTCTGACCCTGGCAGCTTCTAGTTTGAACCATTCTCCAAAGGTTTTCCACTGCTTTAAAGGAGTTAAATAAGTACTTAACCTCATTTCACAACCAGAAAAACTGAGGCACAGCAACTGCTTCCTTCCATGGAAAGTTCTAGTTAAAAGTGAAAGATGCATGTGATCTGCAAAGAAACTACTGATATACCTAAGGCCACAGGAAGTGCTGATGTCAAATCCCCGAGCCGAACTGAGGAGCTGCCACCTTCCTTATCCTGGTTGTGAACCTCAGTTCTTCGCCCTCTGGACCCACAACCTCGATCCCACCATCGCGTTTGGCAGACTGGCTGGGTCTTTGGCAGCTCAACGTGGGCACCTCCTACCCATCCCTAGGATCTACATTACAGCCAGATTTCTGGAAAATCTGTTTTATGGTGGCTGTTTCATACCGGGAAAGCTGTAGCTTTGTGCAAGAGGATGAGGTGGAGAAGGCAAGAGAAATTCACTAGCAGCTGTGTTAAGAAAACCCAAATACCATGCTTCCTGGTCTCGTGTGGCATTTGTTGGGCACTCCATACAAGTGTCAATCAGTCTGAAACTACTTAATTTATAATCTTAAGACAAAAAAGGGAGAGGTAACATGGCTGCATTTCTAGGCACGATTAACGCTCTAAAAGACGAAGAAATACGAGGACCCCTGTCTTCCTCAAACAATGAGCCAAGATTATAAAACAACCTAAACGTACTACCCCAACTTGTCTCCATTATGCAAACAGTAACTGGCAAAGCGTCCTGGGGGTGCCTTACATAACTCCTTGCTCTGAGTCCCCCTGGGCACCCGCGGAGTTGCTCTTTCCCCTAACCCCGAACGCAGCTCCGGCTCCGCGAGCGCCGTGCGGGAGCTCCCCGGGCTGGGCGCAGTCGGCGGGCGGCGGCAGCGCAGCGGCAGCCGCGGAAACTTTGCGCCGCAGGGGCCAGGCAGCGGCCGCGGCAGCGCCGGGGAAACCGGGGGGGCTCGGCAGAACCCCGAGCCTCCTCTCGGGAGCTGCGAGGGACGTGGCCGATGGGAAAGTTGCACCAGCCACCTCCTCCTGCCCGCCGGAGACGAGCGAGTGGCGGCCTCCGGGGGCAGAGGGGCGGCGGCAGGGGCTGCACAGCGCGGGGCTGGGGCGACTTACCCATGGTGCCGCCGCGGCCTCTTCCTGCTCCTGCTCCTGCTCCTCCTGCTGCTGCTGCCGCACATCCTGCAGCCGCCGCCTCTCCGCCGGCGCGGAGGCAGGCGCGGGAGGCGTGTGCGCGAAGCGGGGCGCGGCGCGGAGCCTGCGTGCGGCGGGCTATGAGTCAGGGCAGCACATCCGGGCACGGCCGGGAGACACCCCGCCCGCCAGCCCGCCCGCCCGGCAGCACCGAGCCGCCGCCGCCGGGGAAGGGCGGGAGCCGCGCACGGAGAGAGGAGGCGGCGCGGGGCCGGCGGCAGCGCCCCCGGCTGGGGAGGAGGCGGCGGCGGGGCGGGTCCCGCTCACAGCGCCGCTGCCGCCCCTCGGGCCTCCTTTGTTACAGGGGCTGGGGTGGGGCCGCCCGCCGGGTCCTTGGGGGGGCTGCCGGGGACGGAGGGAGAGCGGGTGCGGCGTGGTGCACATCGCACATCCCCGCACATCCCCGCACCACCGTCGCTGTGCGCCGTTCCTCGGTCCGCGAGCAACGTTTGGTGGTTTAAACACGGCGAGTGCGGTGTTTAAGGTCATATTTAATGATACGGACTCAAAGGAGGAGCGTTTTGCAAGAGGAGGGGATTATGCTGGATGGATAAAGGGGTTTTTTTTAGGTGGTCTGTGTGAGGAGAAGTATCAGTGGAGGAAGCGGCAGGTGATATCCAAGTGCTGCACGTAAAACATAACAGGTTTTACACCCGAAACTGAAAGGCACAAGGTAGTTCTGTGTGGAAGGCATTTTTAACAAGAAAACGAAATGTCTGTGTTCAGTGGTCCCGATTCCTTTCTGCCCTCGGGTGTTCAGTATCTCTAAAGTAAGGAACAATAAGGAACTGTTTGCTGTTACAGTTCTCATAGCATTTTCACTGGGAAACATTTGAGGAGGAAGGAGATGTTGAATCGAGTAGCTTTTGTAGCACTTTCCAAATCTTCCCATGGTTATGTGTTTGTGGTTTTGCCTGAGTAAATCCTAAAGTATGGTTAAATAGAGTAGGACCACAGAGTGAGATAAGAGGGCTTTGCTTGCTGTTTAGAAATGGATAGGCTAGGGACAATTCTGATGAGCGATGCAAAAAAAAAGTTTCAGTTGAATCATCCCCCACAGTGGCTTCACAAGTGACACCAGTAGTCCCTCTCACCAGCAGTCAGCAGCTGCCAGGGATTTCCTCTCTGGAACAGGTCCCAGGAGCTTTCATGCCTGTAAAAGGGCAGTGTGATGTGACAAGCAAAGAATAATTCATCAGGCTTTCTGCAGAGTACAGACTGAACATGTTGGGGTTTATCCATTTGCTTTGGTGTAGCCCTATGATTCACCACCTCTTTCTTTAGGACATAGCAGAATTTTGTAGTTGACTTCAGCAGGGTTAACCACTGTCCCAGTGTGCAGAACTTGACACTGAAGATCTGTAATTTTATGATCAACTGATACTGAAAATTATTATGTTTTTATAATGGCTAGACAACTCAACCAGTCTTGTTACTGTTTTCATTGCACTGAGACTGCAGAAAATTCAAACCACAACATGTTGAGTTTTTAACTGCAGGGTTTATCTAATTCAGTACTTTTAAAAACACAGGGTTTCTTAAATGAGTCTAAGTGGTGAAAAGCTGTATTTTTTTCTGCTTTCATCTATTTTCAAATCTTGTCTGAAATTCATCTTTTCCCTGGTTTTACCTCCTTATTTCTTTCACTCAGCAATAAATTTTGCTCTGGCTTTATAACTGTGTCGCAAATGTTTCCTCTACTTGTCTGGGGAAAAAGACAGTGGAATTCTCTTCTTGCTGGTCTATCTTTGAGGGATCATGGAATAATATTCCACATATTATTTCATGTTGGGTAAATCCCACCTAGGATAAATTGGAGAAACCTGTAAAATGCTCAGTTTTCTCTAGTTTACTTACATGTCCTAACTGAAATGCACACGTAGACCTTTGCAAGATCCAGAAAGGCAGGACCATTACCTGCTCCAAGACAAGATTTTGAGGACAGTGACTTCTAAAGAGTTCTGCTTTCAAAAACACTGCCAGAAAGAGACTACAGAGTGTCTTTGGTTATAATTAGTTTCAGTGGATTGAAAAGAACCATGCAAAACTAGAGAGACCTTTTGTTCTTTTGACAGAATACTTATTAATTCTAGAACAGTAAGAGAAAGCTCCAAACAAGCTGAGGACTCGATTTTTGTCAATCCCTTAATTAGGTACAAGTTTACAACAGAACAAAGGAGTGTTGTTAAAAAAAATCCAGATCAAGTCCTGCCATTCTTATGGTTGAATGCAAGGTCCTGTATGTATGGCTACACATGGAATAATTCGAAAGGGAGAGGTATCTTCAAGAGAGGAATGTCCATCTCCAAGAGACTGTATAGCATAATGTTGGGCCTTTAGGCTTAGGTAATATATCTATAGAAGATAATACACAAAATCGGTGTTCTGGTTTTTTTAAAAGTGATCAGTACCTGCAAAGTGTGGTCCAGTGATACCTGTGAGAATATCTCATTAAAAACAATGAATTTAGGATGGTCCCGATGTATTCATGAAGGAAAAAATTAATTAAAACCCAGGTTTTTGAGAAAAACTGACAGCTAGAAGCAATGTATTGAGTTACAGGTGAGGCTTGCAGTAGAAATTGGGAAGAGACCTGTACAAGTGTATTCTTTGAATTTCAGAAGATATTTAATTTCAGCAGTGGAGGAAAGACTGAAAGATTTGTTCATAAAAAGATCCCTTAGAACAGCTTCTCACTGCTTTTTTTTTTCTGCACTTCTAATGCAGCTGTGAAAATTGAGTTGTAGAGTACAGAAATTAGGAAGTTATTAATAAGTGCTTTCTCTGCATTCCCAAACATTGACTGTGTCTGGTGTCCTGCAAGGAAATGGAAAATTTTCTTTGACCAAGTGACCTTCCAGTGCTTACTACTTCATGAATTTTCTTTCTCAGATCTTACACCAATTTCAAATTCTCAGCACATCTCCTTGAAAATCTTCTCGCATACATTACATCATTTAATCTGGCACAAAGGCACATGTAAGGAATATATTTTAAATTGCCTCTGTACTGATGCTAGAAGCCTACATGAGCAACAGGAGCATGCTGGGATGCTCAAATACATAAGGAAATATGATATAGTACTGTAATTTAGTGGAATTTGCATCATCTGATGGGAATGGGCTGTCACAAATTGTTCTGTAATGAAGGACAAAGCAAAAGTGTGGGTAGCGCTTTACCCCTTTTAGAGGCACAGACAACCTTTTGAATCCTGGCACCATGAGAAATCTCAGTTCTTGTAAAACTAGAGGCGGAAATAGTGCAGGGCTATCTGTGGGCTTACACATGGAAAATAGGACAAGCTACTTCTTGAGACCTTCCCGTGGTATGTGAATGGGGAGACAATAGAAGTGTGCAGAGGGAAGAGTGTTGCCAGAGGATGACTGGCACTGGCTGGCAGCCTTCTCTCTGAAGGTCAGCTGCCTCACATGTTCCATGGGATAAGAGCAGTTATTGATTCAGAAGTGAACACCATACCTTTTTCTATGATAACTCGTTCATGTTCCCTTATCTGCTGTGTAAGTATTCATGATAAAGCCTTTCTGGTAAATTGAAATTAGAAAAAGCCAACCCTTTATATCTGTGAGTGCAATCTAAGTACGAGAATGGCTGACCTGGGAAAGTGAAATCTGGGAAACTAATTGTTTTTTTAATCCCAAACTTTCAAAAACCAAAGCTTAAATCTGCCTGAAGAAAAGAAAATCTGTATGTGAGTTTGTGTGCATTGTGTGTCATGCTACAAGACTGCAGTAACCCTTTCTGGCCTAAAAATTTGGGGCTTTTTCAAAGACCAGTCTCCATGTGTATTGGGGGCAGTAAAGTGGCAAATGATGTTTGGTGCATACTAACACATGAAGTTACAGTAGATGTGGGCTTGACTTACTTTAGAGCTGAAAGGGATTTCCCGCATAGTCAAGAAAGAATTTTTTCTCCCTGCCCTCAAATTTAACTGGACAGTAGTATTATTTTTTGTTTTCTTGCTAGGGTTTTGTTTTTGTTATGGCTTTTTCTACAAACCTCAAGAAGAGATAGGAGAGCAACTGGAGGGAAAAATTGTTCTAAGATTATTTTGTCTGTTTGAAATCTGTTTAAATGGCCTAGTCATGATATCTGGGCTTGGGAAGGACTTTCCTTCCAGGTGAGATTGGTCAGGACCTTGCCAATATTTGCCTTTCCCTTAGCTGCTGAGGTGGTTTGCCAGCTGGACCCCTGTCTGTAAATCTCACCTAACCAGCATCCAGTCATGCAGCTGTCCTGGGTAGGAGAACTCGGGTAGGTGCTTGCTGTCCCTCACTGATGGCACACAGCTGAATCTGACTAAATCCCAATAGAGTTCAGGTGAGTAAAGTCAGACTAATTTTGAAACATCTAGGTTAAATTGTTGGCCCAATGGCCTCTACTGGCATTGTGATTAAGGAAGTAATTCATGACAGTTGTGAGACAAAAACTTGAAAAGGATGAAGGAGAGTTCTGGTTTATATTCCCCCTCAAAGTGGACAAGAACTCAACTTCCCTCAGCAAATTTAAATACTATAAAATAGAAGGGATTAAAATATTCACCAAAACTGGGGTTTGTCTGCAGACATGTTCAGCTTTTCTGTAAGTATATTATTCCCTATTCTGGCTGACTATCATCTCCTAATTTTAATAATTTTCCTGCTTAAATCAGAGGTGTGTGAGATGAATTGGAAAAAATCCTTTCATTGATTCATGCTGCTATTTCTGAGTACGTGCTAATACACAATCATGTTCTTGTGTAAAGGCTTATTGGGAGTTGTTAGATGTACAAAGCAATTATACAGTACTCTTTATTTTTGATTGTCTACCTTTAGTACTTCTTCATTTATAAGTAAATGTTTTTGGACTTAACCTAGTGAAGGGAATACATCTGCAGCAGAATTTGCTATGGTGAGTTTTATTTTAGCAGTATGAAACATTTTATACTTAAATATTATTTAGTACTGCATAATGTTACTTCTCCATTAGGATGATTATACCCTCTTTGTTTCTCTGCTTCCATCAATTTCGCTAGTTTAAGGAAATTAAAAGCAAGCTCTGTAAGTAACTTTTTAGTTGTGAAAACTACTTTTGACTTGATAAAACCAATGGAAATAATTTGAATTCTACCCAAGCAATAATAATTGTAATAGCAAAGCTGTTGTTAGGTAATGCCACTGTGTTCAACCATTAATGATGCCTAAACTACAAGATTACAACACAAGGAAAAGCACATTTTAAAGCAGAGATACAAAAAAAGATCTGGTTTGAAGTATCAGCTTTATACTTCCTAGGTGGTGTACGCAAGTTACTTTGGTCTGTGATTGTATGCTCATGAGCATGGCCACTTAACAATTGACGGGTAACAAGTGATCTGTCGTTTACTGCCTGTATTTTGCTAGAACTAAATAGCCGAAACCCCCAAAAGCCCCCAAAAATTCCTGCTGTCCCTCAGTGCCAGGCAAAATACTGCAGTGCTTTAATAACATCAGTAAGCTTTCAGAATTTAAATAAGACATTACAGAGATTTATATGCCAGCCTTTCTTATTTAAATCTGCCATTTTTCAGCACTGCAATTCAGTGAGCTTAGGCTTCCCTGGTGCTCTTTCTTTATTTTGACTCCATTTGCTTTGTCCCTGTCGGGAAATAATTTTGCCACACGTGATGACTGAATGAATTTTGATTGAAGTTAGGAAATGAATAATGTATTTGCCAGATGACTCTCTTCAGAGGAATTGGCAACTCGAGGAAGTGAGTTGCCTCATTATTGCCTATAACATGCTAGTGTTAACCTGGAGCAAGGAATATCCAACTGCCTGGACTGTGTCCTTTCAAAGCCTGTCTTCAGCTGAGGCACATAAAATATGAACGCTGTAGTTTATTTCACTTTTGGTTCCTTAGTATAGGAATTCACGTCTAGGCTATATCGTAAAGTACCAAAACTTGTGTAGTAGATTTATTTATGAAGGACCCTGTATGTTTTGTGGTTCCTTAACTGTAGAACTGGCTATGGATTTCATAAAAATAACTTTTACTCAATATATATATATCAATTTATCTATCTACTTATCTTCACATATATTTAATGTATATGTCTGTATACATGCACACAAATATGCATACATACATAGCTATTTCTGGAATATCTTAAAAGTATGAATTGCATATGAACAGAAAAAAAGGGTTTTTTTACATTTGTGGGAACCTGAAATAATAACTTTGAATACCACAGACAAAATCCTTAGGCTTACATTTTTCTATGGTACAGAATTAGTCATTTTCCCAAATAAGTTACAGTCTTCACATTCCTGTTGAAGACAGCATTTTGCTGCAGCTGCATGCCTTCCTCCTCTCTGTTTATTTGTGGGCTTTTTCTTTTTTTTTTTTTCTTTCTATGCCTTGAGCTACTGCAAGTCATATTTCTCTGACTGAATTCCAGAATGTAAATAATTAGTTGCATCTTGTTTTTTCTGGATCTTGGAGGTAGAGGCCCCTCTCCAACCAAGCAACTCTGGATACAACCTGGTGATTGAAGCAACTTTTTGAGTTGTTTTTCCCAGGCGGGTTCTCAAGAATCATAATGTATTTAAGATACTGCAAGAAATTTAGCCTGCAATAACATCTGCCATTTCTGTAGCTGAAATCATGCAATTGGGCAAATCTGAGAAGATTGAATTTTCAGATAGTTGTTGAGTTCTGATTTGAGCTGCTTGCTCTCAAGTTTCTTTTTTTAAAAATTTCCTTAGATTATACAGCTGAAGAAGTTGGGGTGGGGAAGCACATTATGCTGTGGAAGAGATTAATGTGTACCAGAAAAGGCAGAGGATGTGTCTATGTGTGTGTAAAACATGCATGATGGTGATGACTTAGGATTTTAGCTTTTATATTTTCATATATTTGTAATTCTGCAATTCTTTAGTGTGTAACTCTGAGCTCCATATAGGGCGTTAGCTACTGCTTTTCCCATTTTGGTTAGACACAACAATTCCTCTCTAGGCCTGAGAATCAAGGACACCTCACTGTCTCAGGCCCTGAGAAATGGAAACAAAAGTGAGTAGGGGGGAGCAAACTAAGAGAATGGGACTGCACTGCCTGAAGCTGTAATTGGACAATTAACCTCTGATATGCAAATGGACAAAACTTATATCTGTCCGAAAAACGTGTGACTGTGTCCATCCTGGGTGTAGTCTCTGTGAGACTCCTGCTCTGCCCAAGGTGCACCCTGTGAAGGCCTTTCAATAAATACCTGCCCTTTATCCTTTCACTCTGTCTAGCCTCTGTTCCAGGCCAGCCTCTACAAAGCATCAATGGAGCTATAACTGTAAGTGCTGCTTTAGGTAATGAAGATGCTGGTCTTCATGAAGGGATGGGTGTCTTAGATTGTGAATTTTGAGTTTATTTTTTAATGTTGAAATCTAGGTACCAGCAATGATATTATCAGTAAAACCCACAACAATTATAGCATTAAGAATAAACTGTAGCATTTCTAAAGAAAGACAGTGCCTTCCAAAACTAGAATTAGGCAAAATCTGCACCTAGGCACCAAGAGTGAGGCCATTATCTCCTCTGAATATTTTAGCAGGTGCTTAGCAAGCTTGCCTGTTCACTGAGGCTGAGAATTTCAGAAAGGCAATTCTGAGACACTCAAATGCCCACAAGAGCTACTCTCAAGATGTTGAAGAATTTCACTCTGTCACTGCTTGAAAAGTTAGATCTGGATGTTCCATTCTCCAGATTCCTTGGTATTTGCATCCACAGAGGGCTTTGTATCTCAAAATGTTGGTATCAGTTTCTCCTTCCTTAATGCCCTTTGCTTTTCCTCAAAAAGGGCATTAATCTACATATACAGTAGTAGGACATCTCAAGAGTTGTCAAATGTGCCAAACCAACTTCACTGAGCCAGGTTTATCACTTCTTGTTTGCCTTTTTAAGGTTTAGTCTATATTAAAAATGAAACATAAGGATATTCTGGGGTCAAGGAGTATTTGTACTTTCCCCAGTGGGACTAGAAATACAAAAATAGTGTTGTTAAAAATCACGCTTATGGGAACAGGTTCAGTTGCCTCTAAGTTCTTCTGGCTCTACAGAAGACTTATGTCTTACTTGGGAAAGATGAAAATTTCAGTACAACAAGCAGAAGAATATTACAGTGCATCAGGATTGCTGATGAATGGGAAAGTGGTGTTGCTTAGTCTAAAATCCTTAAGATGATACTTGAAAGGGATGTGAGGATGAGTGGGTTTGATGGATGAAGATTCCAAGTATACAGCAGTGGCTTGAAGCTGATGCAGCAGTTGGACTGTGAAGGGACTAGGGAGTAAGACAGACCATGAAGAGTTTACAATTGTAGTGTAAACTTATACTAGAGAGCGAGAAAAACATTATTATCTATTATACTCCGAGTTGTGGGAGAAAGCTGATCTGATGCTTCAGGAGAAAAGAATGTAATACAGAGAGTAAAAGAATCTGATATTTACAAAGCATGATGGAAAAGGACTTGTGGTCAGTGGTAGCGTTCTGACATGTAGGGAAAGCTGCTAATCTAGAAGACATCCAGGCTATAGCAGCATTAAGAGACAATCAGATTGTAGGCAGAAGTCAATGCCAGTGCAATTAGAAATGCAGAGACTCTTTAATATTTCCATGCCTTCATTATCTCCTGGACAAGCTACCAAAACAAAATAGAAAAAAAAATGTAAATTACAATTAATTTAAATCATACTGTTGAGTGGTTTAAAGATTATTTGCATCAGTGTTGTAGGCCAAAGTCTGGGTTACTTGTGTGAAAGGAAGCCTTAAAATTGGCGTAATATAAGAAGGTGCAAGAATAGAAAGTTTCATTGTCCTTGCTGAGGAGAATTTTGTGGGACAGATGTGACACTGTGACAGATTTGCATTCTGACTTCACGTGAAGGAACTTGGACCTTGTTTTCCAGGAACTGTACAGGTGTGTTGGGACCACTCCAAGGCCTGCTGAGCATGACACTTTCATAGCATAGATGTAGGCTATGTATTGTACAGGTACACTTGTCTTCCCAGTCACAGCTTTATTTCTAAGAACTGCTAGATACATCCTTTTTCTAATAACAGGTATTAATATACTGGTTTCACTCGTCAGGCTTTCTAATTTTAAAGCTTGGAGCTGATTCGAAGCTGCCCTGTTTTAGTGCTGTGTATCTCTGATAGCATATTTTTCCCACCACCACTGTTAATTTAGCCTGTCAGGCATTGTGACACACTGCAAGACCGTGCAGGTACTTGTCATGCCTGAAAGCTTTATCCCGAACGCTGCAAGTGGGGGTGGAAGTCGCAGCAAAGGTAATTACCACATATCTTGATCTTCAGGCAATGGAGATTGTGGTTAGGAGTGATTTCCCTCGGGGGAGAAGAGGGAGGTAGGAGTCAGCAGTGCTGACTCGGTGCGCTCTGAATGGTTTTTGGCATGGTGAGGAGAGCTGCAGCAGCACAGGACCTGCAATCTCGAAGAGGAAATACAGCCCGTCAGCACACTGAAGCTGGAGAGGAGGTGATGGGAGGGAGAGCGTCTAAAGGAGGAGATTTTAAAAAGGAAAGTTTTATAAGAGCTGTGTTATATTTTAGCCTTACAAAGGCAATTTTTATTTAAATGGCAATTTTCTAGTGCTTTCTGCTTTTGCCTTTTGTAGCTCTGCATTACAGCCCTGAGCTCCCCATCACCTCAAATGATACTGTGGTTTGCCTGTTGATAGTTACTGTATAAAAGTCTCTTATCTGATCTTAGCCTGCATCCAGGGACACCCATATATGTACCCATATCTTAGTATTTTTAGTGGTAAGGACCTCTGGAGTTGAAACAAAAACACTGTTATCAACAACAAACTGAGAGACCTTTGAAAAATTAGCTTTGAAGTCTTAAACTTTTTGCTGCAGGGCTGACTACAGCTGCACTTCTTGATTGCAAGAAGTGCAGGAATGTTTAAGTGAAAGAAGAAGTTTCAAGTAATCTCGTTGCTGCTTAGTATTGTTGAAGTTTGAATTTTTTGATGTTATGTTTGAGGTTATGTGCTTTTTCTTTGTGTATGAAACTGGTAAATACCCAAGCTTTAAATTTTAAATCAGCTTAAGATCTCTTAATTAACAACCCTCAAAACTTTTTTTTCCACAAACCTAATTAATAAATGAAAAATTAGCAGGAAAAAAGTTTTAAAATAATGATGTTATGAACCAGTGTAGTTAAAATGGCTATTTGCTTCTCTGTTTGCTTTGATGCATTTGTCCTGTATGAGTCTTTACTGACTGTTTTATTAGAGGAAGTTTTCTTCTCACAGAAGCTCCTGTGAATGTTATCGTAAGTGGAGGCCCCAGTGAGACTGCTGCTTAGTGAAAGCATATTTCCCTCCTTTCTTGGGTTTGCATTTGTGATGATGAGTTTCTGGAGCTTTCAGAGCTCTTGCCAGAAAGATAAGGCTATCATGTCTTTGCTGTTGTCGTTCCTTATAGTCAGTGCTGCTTGGTGATGTGCCAGGAATAGTTCGGGGATTAGCTGGAGCTGAACCTGTGTATTCATGTTAATATTGTGAAAAGAGTGGACTTGGAAGTGTAGTTCACAAGTACATTCAAGTGAAGTATGTGCAAATAAATTCTGCAACTCTCACCTGCAAATTACACGGAGATGTAGGTCTGAAAACTCCTCTGTTGCAAAACACTTGCTTAAAGTTGCGTAGTTGGAGAGCTGTACCTACCTTATTGTGTAGAGAGACAACCTCATCTTTTTGTTCCCTTTTCTTCTCCTGCTCCTGCCCACCTGACCCCTTGCACTGTCTTGTATCCATTGGAGTTTTCCTGGTTCACCTGCTCTGCAGAGACTGTAGGGCTGTGTGTTTTGCAGGGCAGCCTCTTCTCTTCTTTGTGCTTGTATGACTCCGGGTGACCTCTGTGTCTCCTCTAGGGCTAACAATGACACCTGAGCCTTAACTGAAGTAGCTGTGCCTTCTGACAACATCAGTGCTCACCCAAGTCTAAGCTGAGCCTCCTAGACCCCGTATGGGCTCATGCAGAGACTCCTGTGGGATCCAAGGCTATCAAAATCCAGCATTACAAACGGCTTATCTACATAAAGTATCTGGAAGTGAAAGCAAACAATAGCCAGTGAATGGCGTAGTGATATTATTACCCTGATAAATTGGAAGGCTTGCAAGTAAAAAGTCCTTGGGTAATTTTACAGGAGGGAACAAACATAAATAACAGGAGCCTTCAATAACTAACTTCTGCCTCAGAGTTTCAATGGAATATTTCATCCACTTTCCCCTGATATCTTACTCTACCAAATTAGAAGCATTATTTATTAAGATGGTTGTCAGAGAGTCTAAAATAAGGGAGTAATGTACTGCGGTTCCTTGTAGGCTTTTGGACCCCTAGATCTTTATTCTGACTGAAAAATTCTACTGTTCCTAATGTTGCTTATTTTAATGGATTTTTTTGTTGTTGTTCTTGTTGTGCAGGGCAGATAGGATATAATCACTTCAAAATGAACAAAAAAAGTCATAGATAATATTTTAGCGGAAGTTAAGCATTTCCAAAGCTTCAAACTTTGGGGAGCTGAAGCTGCCTCTCCAACAGCACAGCTCTTTTCCTCAGGGTCAGGCTTTTTTTCTCAAAGAAGATGAGTCAAACCCTGCTAGCTGGCTTTATAGAACTCTGAGCTCTAGGAATTCTGCTGTCGTGGACTTTTTTGTGGAGCTTTTTATTTCCCAGGCAAAAACTCATTTGCATTATGGTATTGTTATGTGTTTTCCTTTGATCTCCTACTTTGGATTTCTAAGACTGAGTGCTTTTTTTTACTTGCAAATTTGCATTGCCCCAGGATATGAGAGGTTTGTTTGAACTCATTTAATTGACCAGTGATGTGAAAAATGATCATTTTCTATATTGAAAATGAGCTCAAATAACCCCTTCACGGAGTCTTTATAACCTACTGTAACTTTCCATGCATTTTTACTGACTCAGATTTGTCTCGTCTGGAAGGAGAATGAACTCTTCTAATCTTTTCCATGTTTGCAGCCATGATTTTTGAGTTTACAAGACATCACCATAAAAACATAGAGAAATCACAAGATAATTAGCCACCCTTTCCAGTGTTCTTATTTCAGCAAAAAAGATACAATTCCAATTAAAGGAGATAATCTGAGTAGATATGATGTGCCTAAGAATAAAATGGAGCTGGCTTTTAAAGATTGCTTTCATGCTGATTTATATTGTAATTTTGAAGAGGTTACATTTTATTTACACTGAGACTGTATTTTATATGGTGCTTTTGGACAGGAAGAAAAAAGACCCTTTTTATTCTTTGGAAAGCCTGAATTCAAGTATCTAACCTGAAGTGTCTAAACCCTGCATGACTGGTCTTAAAAAAGAAGATGCTTTATTAAGATATTTTTATTAGCATTCATGGCATCTTAAAACTGCTTGTTGATTTTTAGAATGTCAGGAGGAAACTAGAAGTGTATAAATTAAACTTGACATTTTTATACTGAAATTATAAATACATTGAACTATAGACTGTTTCTTCTGTCACCTTTATCAACACTTGTAGGTTTCCTACCTTCTCTTTTGTCTTGCCCCACTGCAGAATCCTTGCCTGTGACATTTTACTCTGTTCACAACTGCAAAGCCCTGTGCCAGAGGTTGCACGTGTCCTTTGAGTCCTCTTTAAGAGGAGTTTGTCTCTGCCTTGTAGGTGGGAGGGTGTAATCTTGAGATTGAGGAAAAGATGACAATTTACTTAGTTTCCATGCTGTTTAGAATCATTAGCTCCTGCTTTTCTTTTTCTTCCCACTCTTTCTCCACTCTTAACTTAAACCACTTACTAGAAATAAGCTTGGTTTATTTTTATATATATATATAAAAATATATATAAAAATAAAATTTAAAAAAAAAATCTTCAGGTGTAGCTGGTCTGTATGATCTGAAGTGGTTTAACCAGTGTGCTCAGGGAAGGCTGAATGCATGTGTTTGCTGTTGGATCTTGTTGTAGCAGTTCTTTAAACTGACTTACTGCTGATTGAAACTTGTAATTGCTGAGTGAGAGGAACTGTAAAATGACACGGGTGGCTATAGGCATTATGGTACGCCTGCTATCTTGTTTTTTTGTGACTACTGTGCCTTTGAGGTTGTGTTTTGTTGTTGAAAATAATAATTAATCTTGCTTCCTACTCTTCAGTGCAGATGCTGAATTATAGTAGTTTCATTCTGTTGGGTAAGAACTGTGATAATTTTTCATCATGTAGGCTTACATTTCCGTAAGGCGTGTTAAATGAGCAAAGTGATGATGAACAAGACTAAAGAAAGCATAAGTTCCCTATGTACTTTAGAAGTTAAGAATAAGTTCTATTTCACCATGTAGTGTAGAGCTAAATTAAGATGAGAGATGGCCAGTGTTTATTATTCTAATTTTTTCCTTCTAAAACTCATCAAAGTAATGCCTGTGTATGTATTTTCTCAGTGGTAGGGCTCTTGGTGGTCCTGACTGTATTCTGCTTGCAAGGTGTGGTTGCTGCCGGGCCAAGGCACACATCAGAGAGAAGTTATTTTTGAGGGATTTGCAGAGCGTTCAGCAGACGTTCTGTGTAGCAGAATTAACTTGTCATGCTTGGGCTTTCTAAAGTGAAATTCCAGATTGAAGCCGAGACTGTCACTTATATCTCATCACAGATAGTGCCGGAAAATAATTACAAAGGGAAAAGAGCAGACAGACTGCGTTCCAGGCATTTTCTGCTGTCTGCCTCTATTTTAGGGTAAACGTGCACCACAGATAGAAGTATCCAGACTGGGAGGTATGTATGCAGTGCTCTGTCTCCTTTTAATTTTCTTTGGAGGAAGAAAATTCTGATTCAGGTTATCAAATTGCCATATTTCATGTTCCAGTTCTCAGAGTTTATGGGATAATAAATACTCCAGAAAGCAAGCACAAGAATTGTAGTTTTGTTGCTTTTCCTGTATATGATTTATATTTGGAACAATCTAAAATAAATGGTTGTAAAAGATATACAGGAACTTAGTCTTCAAGCTGTTCTAAGGATGGCCTCCTTGCAAATACTTACAGTCTGTGAGCTATCCTATATATCCAGAAACAGATTCAGCAAACCTTTTGCATGTAATCCCCAGTAAAACTTCTAAGTCTTTCATTTCAATAAGAGATTTCTGTACTGCTTCAAGCATCTTTAACATCATATTACATATGTTTCAATTAAACATATCTGCTCATGTTCTCACTTCTTTGGTGTTCTAAATCTATTGAGTCTTAATTAATCTGAACTTTTTCTTAATGTAAGTGCTATATTTTTCCCCAATGTACCACATAAAGTATCCTATTAAAATCTAGACCTGAACATAAATAAGACATCAAATATGACTTCAGGTTGATAAAAATCAGCAAAATATTGATTGCTTTCATATTTGTCCTTGGTTAAAGGGGAAAAAGGATAAAAGAGCTACCACAGGATACCAGTTCAATGCAAGCTCCTGGTGTGGACAGGTTGCATTCACACCCTTGAGTTCTGGAATAGCTTCTCTTTGCAGGCGAGCCCTCAGATCGGTTGACAGGAATGATGTCTCATCAATGTACGTGTGTGTATCTTGATTAAGGGTACACGTTGTTGGAGCTGACAGGAATGTCAGGCTCTTTAGATTCCCAGAAATTCTCTGAGCCTGACAGATATGAGGCTGGTGTTGGCTGAACACATTGAGATAATTTTTCACAAAAGATGAGTCATTACTCTTCCTATATGAATTAGTGCCTCTTCCAACATCTGAATTTACCATTCTTCTGTGAGATTTTTTTTTTAATGATTTACAATTCAGATACAGAGCTGTATATGTTATACTACCTAACAAACACTTAAATGCAAGAGAATGCCATACTTTTGAGACATACAGAGAATTTTTTCATTTAGAAAAACCCACTAAAGCCTTACCAAGTGTTACCAAGGACATATATTGAGATGCAAATATATCTATTGGAAGCAAGTCTGTTATTTTTCTGGGCAGAGACAGAATAACTATCAAAGCATGACTAAACCTTGGAAAATGTTAAGTGTTCTGTAGCTGAGGGAAAGATGTTTGTCCTGGTCTTTCTTATTGCTTCATTTAAGTTATATCTTACCCAAAACTTTAAAGAGCAGATCCTACTGTTGTGTGGTGCTATGAGTTTAGTAAATAAAGACATGATTTTTTTTTCCCCTTTAGATATAAAACTGGCATACTGATAAAATCCTGAGTGTGGAAGCAATTTTATAAGGAAGAGATGCTTTAGACATTTATAACTAGCAGTAGCTGTCACCTTTATGCAGACATCAGTGTTTTGGTAAAATAAGTATTGTTTAACTATATCAATTGCATGTTAGGATGTAAACCCACTTTGCTTTCTCAAACTTGGTTCAAGTAGTCATTTAGGTCAGATCTGCACTATGAAGTTTTGCTGGTCTAGCTGTTGTTGCTTTTATTGAATGGTCGATAGCCACTGATTTTCTTTAATCTTTTATTCATAATAATCCTTTTCTTTGTATAGACTTGTCAATAAAATAGCCTTTCAAGTAAAAGACCCTGGAAGTCCGAGATCTACCTGCTGGAGTAGGAATAGATACTAATGAGCTTGGCGAGGGAAACAGTCTTGGGCCTCATGAGAGATTGTCAGGGAAATTAAATGGACTGGGCGTGAGGTTTAAGGCACAGGCTGAGCATAATTACAACCCTCAGACAGCACTGAGGAAATGCTTTGACTACTGCATCTTGGACTGAGAAGGAAAGGGATTTGAAAGATATCATGCACTCTGGTACTGATGATAATGGAGACAATTTTTGTAATACTTGGACAGTAATTACTGAAATTGAGTATTTTGATAGGAATAATGATTGTAAGCTAAAGGATTGTGTAACAGTTCAGTTGTGTCAGTACTAAATACAGTTTAATATTTACTAGTTCTGTGTAAATTTTCTGCCAACATTAATTTTGATTACAGGCATTAGAACTGGATGTTGCCCTGGCATAGATAGAATCCTTCTGGATGTGTGGTTTTGTATCTTTTGCTGCATCTGGTTTTAGTTAAAGCAGCACAAAAATCTGAGTGGAAAAGACGGAAATGAAAAATAAGTATAAATAAACATCAACAAAAATAATTATTTCAAAATGCACCTTGGTGTTCTTCCTGAGCCTACTTGCATTAACCTGATCCATGAGCAGCAAAGGGTTAAACAAGCAGAAAGTGACAAAACCCAACTATTTTAGTATTTTCAGTCTTTCTACTTTAGTGAAACAAGGGAATAAATATGGGCTGAGTTTTGCACTTCTTTCAGTCTAATCAAGGATCTGCTTTTTTGTTTTGCAATGGATGACATGGGGCTTAAGAGACTTCAGTTAAGAGAGATGTGTGCATTAATCCCGGGCTTTACCTCCTCTTAGGTTGTCAAATATACAGATCCTTAATAATACCTCCTCTTTAGCATCTCACTGATGTCTTGATCTGTTTCCAGCTTGAAAATTCAAGCTCTAAGATGTCTCTTAGTGGCTAGATCTTATTTAGGATCTCTACATAACTATGATTAGCCATGTTCAGGAAAGACAAATTCAAATTTACTTTACAAGAAAATGGGGTCTCTATATCAAAAGTGAAGTATAACCTGCGCTGTTGCAAATAGATGGCAATTGGCCAACACATCTCTTAATTTATCAACATCAGAAAGGTGAGGTACTCAGTTTTTGAGTGCTTTGGAGTTTGTAGTGTTAGAGGAATCATAAGCAATTAGAATCCAATTAGTTCCTTCCAATTTCTAATATCTTGTGGCGCTATTCCAGACACGATCTAGTCCGTAGACTAATGCAATTTTTCTTTGTCTGGGCATGCTTAGTTCGGTGTTGTGTGGTTGTGGTGTGTGGGGTTTTGTTATTGTTTGTTTTAAGATTTCTCTGACACCAAGCAGAAATGCTGCCCTGCAGATGCTTTGTGCCAGACAGGAGGCAGCCCTACCAGTGCCTTCGCTGCAGCATCACAGCCCAGGCAGGATGCAGAGCTTATGGAATGACTTCTATGTTCTCCAGCTACCAGCAGAGAGGGAATTGGCAGGTAAAAGGTGTGGATGTATCCTAGGAACTTTGGGCTGCTGGCTTTGCGTGCTGATGCCCTCCACAGCCAGCCTGCTGCTCAGGTGCTGTGTGAGTGACAGGCAGAAGACAAGTACTTGGACAGTAGTGGCCCTTGCTAACCCTGTCCCTGTTCTTCAATAACCCCTAGGGGCCATAACATAGGAAACAATAAAAACGCTACCCAAGGTGTTCAACCCACACAGGGACCCTATTGTTTCCTCCATTAGATGAAGGCTAAATTTTGATGTGCTGGTGTGAAAGTAAGAGAGGTTCCAGGAAGAAAGTTACTGAGGTCATATTCCCAGTAAGCCCAAACAGAACTGTGATAGAGATGCTGAAAGCACTGAAAGGCAAAAAAAAACCATGCTGAAAGGAGTCCAAGAAATGAGACAGAAGAACTAGAGATTTTGAAAAATGTATTACAATATTCTTTCCCAGTCTCTTCTGGGAGACTTCCAGTGCTTTGTCAGGGGAGATAAAAACTCTGTTGACCCCACAATTTAAAGTGTCTGAATGAATGTGGAAGCCAAATCAGAGTTCTCTGTCTGTAAGAGCAAGACAGATTTTGATGAGGTGCTCAGTGACCTGGCTGTCATGGCCCAGAAAGTTTTCCAGGAAATGAAGGAGACATGGAAGCTGCTGGTCTGCTTGGAAAATGCTGAGATAAGATGCTGTAAGTAGTACAGGAACTAAACAATTAGCTTTCAAATAAAGAAAAAGGTTTCAGACTGCCTTCTGTGTAAGATGTGCTGAACATCCAAAGGGCTTATGTAAGCAAGGATGTAAAGTAAGAGCAGGCTGGGAAATATCCTATGTGCAGAAGGCAGAGCCAAGAAATTAGATTGCCTCAGTTTAAATGACTTTATCTTTGAAGATAGAACTCCTTGTGATGATTATTTTACTGTAATGGATGAAAAGAGGAATTTTGGTAGACAACTTAAGTGACCCACCTGTGAGGATGCTGCAGAGTTTACCCGCAGGAAAAGAAATCTCATCATCCAAAGCTCAAACAAGACTGTAATATGCTCCTTAGAACTACTCATCCATCTCAGTTGGCCAACAGACAATTGAGAACTAGAAAGAAAGAAAAAAGAAATTTCATTTGAACTGTTAAAGGTAGATGATATGTTCCTTACCTAGCCAAAACCCCGTGAGGCATTCTAGAGTAAATTGGTAGCATGCCAATTTCTTGTTCATTGGAATTTAAGGCTAAAGATGAAAAGCCCCAGCATAAGACAAAGCAACTGCTAGTGAGAATACTAAAGAGTGTTTTGTCTGTATGAATACTGATGTGATGTGGCCTTGCTTGAGAGAGTCTGAAAGTCAGTGCTCTCTAATACCTGAGCTAGAAGAGTATTTTATAAAATAGTTGGAAATTCTGCCATAAGGAGTCAAAAATATTGTAACACTACCTAAGGTGTTCTGTTAAGTTCTTCATTGCACTTGAGATTCTGATTTGCAAATATTTAATTCTAAGTAGGTAAAAAAAAAGTAAAATATCAGCCATTCTAGCTCTTTCCTCAAGTCAGCAGAGAAATAAAAGGATGTGAATCTGTTAACTATTGTTTCTATTGGTGACACGCTCAACTGTCAACAGTGTGCCAGACTGTAATCTCTTACACAGTCTGCTCTCAGCTTCTGAGAGTAGCAAAGAAATAGTGTAACTTTGCAAATAAAAAAAGCCCTGGCTAATTCAGGTATCGGATGTTGAAACATAGAGACGGAAGAATGTTGCAGAGCTGGCCAAGAGCCAAAACTTGAAACCTTGCCCAGGTTTCCTCTGGTCTCTCACCAGGCAACTGAGGTGCACGAATGACTTCCCTATTAACCAGATTTTTAAAAAGACCTAATTAGCTTGGTTGCAGTGATGGGTCTAAGGTGACTGCAGGCTACTGCACTGCACCTGGTATGTACGGCCTTTGATACAGCATAGAGCCTCAAGGAACGTGCCACTCAAGCACGTGATAAGAAATTATCTTGGAAAGAGCCAGGTGTATGAGCTTTCATTCCATAATCGTTCTGCTGAATGCATGCCAACCCAGCAAAACGCCTTCTCTAGAGCTCAGTTTCCATTCGGGAGCAGGCTGCTTTCTGTTCTCTGATAAGATGGTAGTGTTAGCTTGCACTAGGAAGTGCTGGAAACTTGGTCTGTTCTGGTGATTTGGAGAAGGAAGGAACCATGTGGGGGAGGAAGCTGGAAGGTGTTGCAGAGTATGAGGAGTCCCTGATTCATTGTGTGTGATGTCAAAGCAGAAATAGCCTTTGGGTACTTGAGATAATTCAGCAGCTAAGACTGCCCATCCAATTCTGGGTTGAGATCATTAACACAGACATTGTACACTGCTGATAGGATGCCTGTCAGCTCCTGTGGTTTTAGGGCAAGCAGAAGGTAACATTTGATGAATTGTGACACAATATCCGTGGTTTATATGCTAACCTTTCCATTTACAGAGGTCTTGCAAAAGGTCCAGTGAATCTAAGCAGTATGTACTTTGCTAACTGAGTTAGTTGTGAGCTAGAATTGCAAAGCAGGGGACGAAACTGCATTATGTAGGAACAGGCACTAGGAAGCAATTGTGGACTTCATTCAAGATGAATTCAAGTGAATGGACGTCCTTCCTAAAAGCTAAATGGAAGAGACAGTCAGATTACGTTATTGAATAAGACGGCTAAAACCTCAAAAATCTTTGCCTGGGATCCTCTGTCATGAATGCTTATGTGGGAGGAATAGAAACCTAGTTTGCGAAGAAGAAAACAGACTCCAGGACAGGCTAGTTGCAGCTGTGGCATGGTAAGTTAGGCACAGAAGGTAACCAGAAATCAGAAAAAGTAAACAAGAAGTAGAGAAGAACTAAACATCAAGGCATATTTAATCACTGGGACACTCATCTCCTCCTCAGGTTTAAAATTGCACTCTTTTTATGCTTGAATTTGAAAAGATTTTAGAGGTTATTTTTAAAAAATATGCATAATGAAGTGGAACTAAGTTGGATATGTTTCTGAAGATGTCTGAGAAATCTATACATTTTGCTGAAAACTAAATAACTGAAACAAATCCAACAGCTGAAGGTATGATTTGAGATCAGTATCCAAAGTATCCAGAAAAGCTTATATCATATGAAGGCAGCCACCTGGCAAAACATTTGTATTTTGTAAAAAACATCAATAATTCAGAAAATATTTGTAAAAGTTTGATCTCATGTCAGAGGAACCATTTACACAATAGTTATTTTTCCAAGCATAACAGTAGAAGTGCACAGTGTTGCATAGCACTTTGGGACCAGTCTTTACTTCTGTAAAGTGCTGATTGGACTTATCAGTCACTACTCAGATTTTGCACTTGAACAGTCTTTATAACAGTGTGTTTTAAAAAAAAGAAATATTCCTTTCCCATCTCATCAGTAACCTTCAGGCATGTAGGCTGGATCTTAAATTCTGTGCCACTGCTGTGTCTTTATCTTTGTTTACAAATCAGGTATTTTAGCAGCATATATAGACTGTAACTAAGGTCTTTTCATTCCCTGAGTAATTTAAATTTCTAGAGGTGTTAATATGATGTGTCCTCCTTTCCACATATTTTTTTGTACGTATATCAGTGGAATAACAGTGTATGTTATTTCACCAGTGTTCTGTTAAATCCATAGTGCATTGGTTTTATTTCTATATTTATTAATATTGGAGTGAGATTTGCTTGGGGCAGATCTGACTTAAAATGAAAGACAAAAGGAGGATTTACACTTTATTTTCTAGAGGAAGGAAAGGGATGGAAGTAAATAAATGTGGGCAGGGCAAAACTTAGGAGCTCAGATGGACAATGTCAGCCTTTTGCCGTTCCACTGGATTCACCCTAATGCTGTTTCCATTTTCCTGCCAGCTCTAACAGACTCTTTTGCCATTAGATGTGCATGTGGCTGCTAACTGGAACACACTGAAAGATTTTTGAGCCGCACAAGCCCTTGTCCACACTGACCAGACAAGTTGTGCTGACTTGCTCTCTCTTTTCTGTTGCTTTTCCAGTAAAGTAATTTTTAATGTAACTTTTGCCTGTACTTAAGGGCTGAATTACCAAATGGTGCTATACGTTCACAAATGGGAACGAGAAGCTCATTTACAAATGAGGTGGAGGGGAGGGCTCATGTGCAGGAAACGGAGTCTCCTCAAGTGCTGTTTGTGCATTAGGGGGAAGAGAGAGGGAAGTTATGGAATGCAGCTGCAGAGCCTATAGTGCCTGCTGTGTAAAATGCCTACATTGCTTGCCTCTGAACTCACAATACAACTGGCATGCTATCAAATATCCCAAAGGGGATTAGCAGTGGGATTTTAGTAAAAGCCTCTCTGTATAATAACTAGTGCTTTTTTAAAAATAAAAATGTGTCCAACACTAAGTAGAAGGGAAGAACCTAACAAAACCCCAATTGTGCAAGTCCTGTTTCAGTTATGTACATGTCTTTGCAGAGCAAAGAACAAATATTGGGTTTTGCTGATGCAAATGTTGCTTCTAGAAATGGGTCACAGCACTTCACCTTATACTCCAATTAGTTTTTCACTTTTGTGGTCTTAGCTTTAAAATTTTGTCTTTTTTTCCCTCTCATAATCACGTTTTGCTTAGCTTTGGACTCTCCCCTTTCCTTCACCCCCGACATGTTGATCTAACTTCTAAAAGCTTTGAGAAATGTATATCCATGAAGTCCTTTCACCTTGACCCCTGGCTGCCTGCTGCTGGAAGTGCAGTTCCACATGGCATCTGTACATTCCACCTGGCTTTATGGTTACCATGGAAACTGGCCACAGGCTGCATAAAGCCACTGATGAGACAAGGAAGAAGGGATAAGCCTTTTAGTTCCTAAAATAGAATAATAAGTGTAGAACTGAGAACAAATCTCACTCTAATTGTCCAGGACACCCACAGAGCCAAGTATGAATTCTGGTGGTGCTGTAGAGTTTGACGGTATTTTATTTGGTCTCTTTTGTATTTGTGCAGGCTTGTGCAAGGGTCTCTTTTGGTGTGGTGAACAAGATTCAGTTCTGAGGCAAAATTCAATTTTTCCTTTGAAAGCAGGTATCCTGTGGCTTTAGAGTGTGGGTGATTGTTTTCAGCTGGGTGATGTGGACGTTGAGCACAGGTATTCTGCACTGGTGGCCATTTATAGAGGTGGTGTGAATGATCACATAACGTGTGAGTTGAAGACACAGGCTGAGGAAAGCTGCAGCCTGGAAAACCTGCAGCTGGGGAATGTAACAGCAACTCAGACATCTAAGCTCAGGCTCAGCAATCCGTGCTGCTTCGGAATGTGGGTGGGATCTTGGGTGGCACTGAAGCGATATCTCTGCGTGCCCAGAACACTGAGGAGCTGGAATCTTGAGTCATTTTCCTTCTGTTTCTTGTCTTGCTCTTGGGTTCATGTTTCTCCAGTGGTAAGAAGTTACTAGGAAAAGGCCGACTTTGGATTTACTAAAGGCTCAGTTTGGTAACTTCAAGATGTAGCAGGAGACAGATGTAGTTACTTAACTTATTTAGTCCAGGATTTTGTGGATGCCCATTTAGCAGAAGGCTTAATGAACAGAATGCTCTACTTCCTTCACTGGTTTCTTGATGGAAGGTGATAAAGGGCGAGCATGGCCCATGCACCATATACACCCACGAGGTGTGTCACAGGCAGCCATGGGCAAGCACAGCTTGCTTGTAAAGCCAACCAGAAGTTATGTGATGGTACCACTATGGTCCCTAGCAAAGACTGACGCTGAAACTTTGGGAGGGCTGGTTAGTTCAGGGCTGTTGTGAGGCTTACTGCAGCCACATGGCTTTGGCCACTGCAAAATAAGGATAGAACTGCTGAGTCTGCTGATTTGTCTCGCTGACTGTGTGTGATGCTACTTTTTTCCAAGCCAGGCAGCTGTTCACTGGCAACTGGAGAAAGAACACTGTGCTCTCAGTTCCCAGTGGCTGCTGAGCAGTTGCCAAGGGGAAGATGACTTCTATTAAGACTTCTGACTGCATCTGAGTCAGGAACGGCCTTGGATCCCATTACCTGTCCTTTGTAACTGCTGGTCCTAGGTCCTGATCTCATTCATAATTATGAGCATGGAATTGAGCATTGATTTCATCGTGCTTGCTTTTCACCTCGTGGCATTATGAATGAGACAAGGCTGACTTCCCCCTCCTCCCTATACTATTCAACCTTATTAAACTTTCAATATCACATTTGTGTAGCCTCCATGGTATGCTTTAGTGGGTCTTACTCAACCTAGTAAAACTCACTAGTAGTTGTATTTTCCAGAATAGATTTATTTTTCTTTTGGAATTACTATAGTTTTACCATAATAAAGAAAAATTCCAGCATCCTGAATACAGTGATTATTAAAGCCTACCATTTTAATGTATTTTATCTGTTTTGTAAGACTATGGAACTTAACTTGAAAGAGAAGTTTCTCAGCGATGAGGTGAAAAAAATGCCACCAGTTTATTAACAAAGGAAAGTTTACAGGTGAGATGAGAACTCTGATGACACATTTATATTGTCACTATTGTCAGTGTTTGCTTTTCTGGTTGCTAATGAAAACAGTAGATAGAATGTACTAAACTCAGCTAGCTGTGTAGATGATACTGTTTAAGGAGCTTCATTTGAGATGGGTGGGCTTGTGACAGTCTTGGATGCCAATAAGTATACTTTTTTTGTTACTAAATATGAATCCATTTTCAGTACTCCTTATGAGAGACTCCATGGTTTATAGTAATAGATTTTTATTTTTAGTAATGCTCATGTGATAAGAGAATAGCAAAACCCCCTGCAATTTTTTTTGATATGCATGGTTGAATCCAAAGGGCATAGATATATAGATGAGCACACTACATGGGTTAATGGAAAATACTAAGTGGTCAAAGGCAACTTCCAAAGCATTTTATATGTAATAATCACCCCTTTGGAGAGAATTCCAATGTATAATGTGTTTGTATTACATGATGTGAAAGCTGAGAACATCTCCTGAACCACAGCTGTAATATAATGCTTTTTGATTATAACATCTTTCTTTCATAGAATCATTGATTGGGAAAACAACCTTTAAAACAAGAAAACATTGAAAACTCATACCCCACTTCTTTAGCTTTTTTTCCCAACTCTAGAAATTTAATATTCAGCTTCAGCAAGTAACACAACATGGTACCTTTCACAACCTCCACAGCATGTCTTAGATGTTGTGCAATTGTTATTAACATATTGCGGCAGTAGGAAGTGCAAATCTGGGACCCCGCTCATCAAAGCAGCTTGCTTATTTTAAAAATTATTCTGGTGATGGCATTGGCATTTCTCCATCTGCAGAAGTCTGTATTTTTCATGTGTATGAGCTGTACTTAGCTGCATGGAGATTTTAATCTTGAGTTTGATGTTTTGGATGCAACCAGAATATGTATAAATAATGAGAAATAGAAAACATGCATGAAAAATTAGAAGACAGTATTGGAACTAGGAAAAACAATTGGAACAAGTATGTCTTTATACCAGACCTCTCCTCAACCAAACTAGTACCTCCTTTTCTCCAGACAAACACTATATATGCAATTTATCCATGCAGTAACCCAATTGGTAACATTAGTTTCAGCTGCAATGGGAAAAGGAAATGAATCAAAAAATCTCACATCATATTGGAAGAAGATAATGTGAGCGGAGTGAGGTCTGAGCTGCAGAAAGAATTCTGGTGGAAAGCTATGGCTAGGTATTTTCACATGACAGACTTGAAAAATGAAACAGATGCCAAATTTGCAGCAGGATGTAGAAAGAAATGCTAGGGTAAGGAGAATCATCTCTTGGGAGTATTCCTAACAAAAAAAATCTGGCCCAGGATTAGAAATCTGGACTATTTCATCTGCATTTTCTTAAACCATTTATAATTTATTCTCATGGTGATTTGATGATCTTCAGCTTCCCTGATTATTATTTCTTTTGTAATAAGCCATCTTTCCTGTCTCCCTCCTCCCTGTTTTGTTTTTTTTTAAATAATTTAAAATGTACTCATCTCTCACTGCTACTTTGTTTTTAACCAGCATCTTTGTGTTGTGCAATTCAGAGTAGATTAAATTCAGAGTCTACATGATCTTAGGTGCATCAGAAATAGTAATACAGCGTTATTAAAGCACCTTTTCACACTGCTTGGGCACCTCTTTTAAATATATTTAGTGCTTTATTTTTTACATTGTTATTTTAAAAGTATTTATTTACATGATTTTATTTCTACAAGTTTCATAAAACACTCTTAACTAGGAAACTTTCCTTCATGTCTAATGGCTCTGTCTCTGATACTGAATTTGAAGCCTGGGACTTCTCATGTAAACCAGTTCTTAATTCTGGTATTTTGGTAAACTTTATATGTCTTAGTTTCATGCTGTGAAATCAGTTTTCTATGGGGATGTCTGTGTGAATCTTGTAAATTTTCACTGGAGACAAAAAATGCTTCTATTTTATTGGCTTAGTGTCCTCATGAGATTTTTATATCACAGCAGTTTCCTTCTAGCTTCAGGTACATACATACATACACACACACATATATTTATATAAAAAAATAATGTGTGTGCATATATATATGGCTACATCCAATTCAAGTAAGGATGATAACAGCACAAGAGAGGAGCAGAATTCTGCAGTTTCTGTTGCACAAAGCCTTCTCCAGAAAGGATTAGAGAAGCAGAGGCTTCCATACCCTGAGTGCAGTTATCGGCACAGGGGCCACTGGCTGTCCCAGATCAGAGGCCCACACTGGGTGACCTCTGATCCGTGTTCCAGACATGTTTCATGTGAGAGCTGCATTAGCATTTCACATATGTAACCCAAATAAAAATCATGAATACTTCACCTAAACGGGAAGAATATCACTTACGATGGAAGAGTTTCGTTATGGATTTCTACTTGTAGCACCTTTTTAGACTGCTCCTTACTGTGTATAATTCTGGATCAGATGTTGATAGAGCATGGTTTCTTCATGTGAGTGCAGTATGGATATGTTTTTTTCTTGGAGCTGCAGTAGCCTGAACAGACTGTTTATAAATCCCTTTTTTTTCTTTCCCCCCCCCGCCCCCCCGCCCCCCCCCCNCCCCCCCCGAAAGTACTGGAAAGGGCAAAGCTTTCTGCTGCATCATGTTTGCAACGGTGAAGTGGGCAGAATTCAGTTTACCCACGTAGCCTGAGAAAAATTGGTGAAATACGCCACCTATAGCCGTCTATGGCCACCTCTGTAGTACTTCTTTTCCTGCAGTTGTGTGCTTCTTTTTCAGTCTTTTCTACAAATCTGTTGTTGAAAACCTTGACAAGAAATTCTACCTCTTAGTACCAATGAAGGGGAGTGAATATTGTTAACCTTTGTGTGTTGCTTTTTTTTTTGTTTTTTTTTTCCTAAACCATGTTATGCCAGCCTAATGGTAAGGAAAAATAATTCTGTGGTGAATTAAATCCCTCTAAGTTTAAATTTAGTGTCAAAGGAGAAAATGTGTTCCTTTGTTTATCTTCCCATGTTTCTCCATGGTTTGAAAAGATCTCCCTGGATATGTTATCGAGTGTCTTTAGGAAATATTCTGTACTCTTTAATGGCAGACCTTGTGCAAACAAACGGCTCATCTGGCTGCTCCTGGGGTCCAAGCAGAAAGAGGGCATGTTTGAATAGAGCACTATGTTTTGAACGCAAACATTGAGGCAGTTGTCAGCAGCCTGAAAATCAGTGGTTTGCAGGGTGTTACGAATGGATGTGGGTGTTTTAGCTAAGTCGCTGCCTTTTGCCCAGTCCTCCAGCAGCAGGCAGTAGCTTTATTGGGGTGGCCAGCACCTCAAAACCCACTTTTGTTCTCAAGTTCTTTAATAATGGCTGATTCGGTCTATTACAGAATGAATTGTTTATTTAATAGACACAACACTAACAGACATAAGACTTTAACTATATACTACACAGGAACAAGAATAAAAAGAAACTACTAGTAGGCATATACAGCATGAGGTTGAAGGTAACATTAATTTTACAGCTAACAAAGAAATAATATAACTTAGGATTCAATGTATCTTACCATCCAATTGTTGGTGGGGCACATATCGAGATCCTTTCCCTCAATTTCCAGGAAAGTAACCGCGGAATCTGCGTCCAGACTCCGGGGAGAAGTCCCCCACACTCTCAGGGTGTGTGTGTAGAAGGCTTCTGCCTCTGTGAAAACTTGTGCGTCTTTTATAGTTTGTAGAACAGTGTCTCTCAGTCAAGAATATTTCTTTTATCTCTTCCCACATCTGCCCTCCAGACTAAAATGTTGATTCTTAGCTGGGGCTTGAGCCCTTTTGGCACCAGAGATGATTCCTTGCTGGGCCTTTCAGCCCCTGGGTTGTCTCTTCCATATCTGCACCAACTATCCATGGTAGAGGGGGGAGGGTATGTCCTGCCACACAGGGCTAGAACTGTCCTTGTAGCTCAGCCACTGTGGTGTGGGAACAAAAAGTGTTATGTGGTCAGCATTTGTCACTTCAGACTTTTTGGGAAACAAAGGTGGAAACAGCACATGTAATACTAATAATTTATAACCATTAGCAATAATCACTCCAGGCGATAGTTTAGCCTCTTTTGAGCCTTGTTAAATAGTGATAATTATTATAACTATATATTCTTTTCTTGATCTCTTTCACCTTTTCTACTGCTTAGAAATAAAGTAACAAGTAAATCGAATCTACTGCAGTAGTTCTCACTGTTACCACAGACAGTAACATAAGCAGGACAAAATCTCAGCGGAAAATAAATTTGCAGGTAGACATTGCTTTATTCACAGAGAAACAGATTCAATCTCAGCTATTCTCAGTATTTTTATTGATCTAACGCTTTCCACTTACGATACTGTATGTGATCACAGCAATCCCAGTTTAACGTATTTAAGTTCCCCTGTGACTTCAGGGGTAAACAGTAGCGAGGAGTTGGAGACATAGTTTGAAACTTTGTACTTAGGATGGCAACAGTCAGCAGTATTCTTCTAGCAGATTTGATTAAAACAGCCTCTTCTTTCAAGTAAGTTGGCCAACAATGGAAAAAAATGTAGGGAGAGACCATTTGTTACAATTCTTATTTGATCTCATGAATCCTATTTGTTTCCCCTAGTTTCTTCTTTTATTTTTCTGTAGTAAGATTCTTATAATGTAGCCCTTGAAGGTGAATGTTATCAGATGTTTAAAAAAGCTTTGCAATTGTCGTTTTTGATGGCTGTCATATTTCCGAAATGGTGTTTTTGCTACTTTATGTGAAGCTACAGATTTTGCTGTAGCTAAAAATGTCCTTGTAGCCCAATGATGTAACAGGAGAATTTCTAAAGAAAGAGAAATTGTGCATTAGTTTTGTTAAGTACTTGTCTCTGAAAGAGAAGTGAATTCAGGTGATGCTGAGACCTTCCCAAGGTGCACAGATTTTTACTGCTTTATTTTACACATACTTATTGCAAAAAGATATTAAAAATATAGCAAAGAACTTATAACTCGTTTTAATGAAACTCGCTTATGAAACCACTGACTTGAGTAACTATGGTATGCAAATTATTATAATTTGGTAATTACCAGGAAAAGAGATGAGGATGTGCATGACAAATATTTTTGAAGATTTTTCTAACAGAAACAAGAAGTATCTCTGATTTAATTAATCTATTCTATAAACATTTTGAGAAAGACTTTGGTGTCACCAAATGAGTTTAAAGAAATTGAAGTTCTATGTATCGAGACTTAGTAATTGTCAACAAAATAAAAAACAATATGAGAAAAAATTCCTGACTTTCCCATGCAAGGGAGTTTCAAGGAATTTATTTTAGGTTCACTGATATTTAATATTCACATAAGTGATCTGGAAAAAGGGGATGAGCAAGATTGTAAAGTTCTTGTTCTGCACTGTTTTATTCAAAGTAGCAAAAATGAAATGTAGTTGCAAAGAGCTGTAGAAACACTTCATGATAATGCATGATGGAGTGATAACATGGCATGTGAGATTTAGTGCAGATAAATGCACTTGGGATCCCATCTTAATTTTCTGCATTAAAACCAGTGACACAAATTTTGCACAAGAGAGAACTTAAAATTTTAACACTTCATTCTAAGTAAATGCTAGCTCAAAGCACAGTAGCAGTCAAAACCAAATAAAACGCAACTAGACTATCAAGACATATTAGAAAAGAGAGGGAAAACAAACCATAAAACCTTATACTCTTGTATAAATGCCATAATTTGCCTGCAGATTCATTGTTACTTGAAGTTCTGGTTACCCATATTCTGCAAGTGTATTTTAAAATTTAAATGTGTATGGAGAAGAAGCATGATCACAGATCTGAAGGGACATTTTTTTAAGGATTCATTAGATAGATTAGGTTTACTCATCTTGGTTGGAACTTTTCCAAGATGGAAGTTTATGTAGTGTCGAGATCCACAGAACAGATGAATGGAAGCCACTGTTCATGATTTACTTTTTCTTCTCAATGTAAAAAACAAGGATATCGTGAAATTATCCAGTGAAATGTTTAGAACAAAAGGGTCACAGTTATGCAATCAAAGATCAGAGAAATTAGCGAAAGCAGAAATTCTGGCTCCTGCACAGTGTTTTCCCCTCTCCTGCCTTGGAGCCTGACCTGCCCATGGCAATTTTGTGAGGTCTCAAGGCTGAAGGTTCCAGGTTGGTGCCACATGGGCTTGCAGGTATTTTGGCTGGGAAGCGTGAAGTGGGGATCAGGTGACAAAATCAGAACTGGACATGACTCTTGTGTAATCTGTGGAAAGAGATGCATTTTAAGTTGTTCTCACTCCTTCATCCTTGCACCACAAAGTGCTGCAATTACAGTCTTATTCTTGGAAAAACAGAATCATTTATGCTGGAAAAGACCTTCAAGGTCACTGAGTCCAACCCCTAACACCACACTGCTGAGTCCACCACTAAACCATGTCCTTAAGTGCCACATCTACATCTTTAAAGTACCTCCAGGGATGGTGCAGAAGTCTGATCTTCCTCATGCTTTCTAAGCATTGTATGGAGATTTTTTGACACTTTTTCCCCCCAGCTGCTAACAAAGATAAATGTATGGGAACAGTCTCTCTTGCTACTGAGAGCTGAGCAGGGATGCTATTTGCCTCAGGCAATACTTCTTATTGCTCTCAAAGAAGAGTGATGCTTGTAACTTGAAATGGAACCCATTTTGGATGTATAATTAAGTCCTTCTGACAAGAAGAAAATTGTAAATTCAGCTTTTGGAACTTTCATGTGTAGGGTAAATGTTACAGAACAAGAGCATAGCATGACTGTGAAGTAATATCAGTGCCCACAGCTACAAAATACAGAAAACAATGCAACTACAGAAAGAATTAGACTGTCTAAAGCACGGAGCTAAGTGGCAATGAAAAATCCATGTTATAGTTGTGTATGTCATGTGTTTTCTTACCATGAAATCATTTAACACAAGCTGGCTGCTATCCACATTCCCAAGTGGGAAAAAGTGATAAAGCTGTTTGCATTAAATTTTGTACTAGAATGATAGAATCAGTCAAAATGTATCATAAAAAATGATGAGCAATGAAGATGTTTTATCTTTTTTCCTGAATCTTCCTCAGCCTTAAATTACAACGGAAAAAGAACAAATAACTGCTTAATTAATGACGTTTTTTCCCTTCCTTTAATCCCTGCATAAGAAAGGGAGTAATAGATAAAAAAAGTATGTAAAATATTTCATATTTTATGTCTGTAATAAAGTCATGCAGTACCTTGACTTTTGATACTGGTTTCTAAGCTACAGGAGGGCTATTGCAGAAATCTCTTGAAGTTCTAGCATTTCATGTAAGATTTCAGTATGTGAGACCTGTTGAATCATAAACACTCTTGGATTATTTAAATTTTTTCATAATTTTGTAATTTTAGGAAAGTAATTAACATAAAGTAATGAGCTTTGGTAGTTCTATTGTGTTTTCAGGATCTTAATATATTGTAGTACTTGTAATTATTTTCAAAAGAGTCAGACATTACACTAATGCTTGAGAACTTTAATATTAAAAATACAAGTTCCAAATCTAAAGTGTCTTGCAAAGAAATCTGCCTGCAGAGTTGTCAACACCACAACCAAAAACCTATCAGTGATTGCTTTCCTGTTTAAAACCTTCATCTCCTCGTAGTTCTTGACATTTTCATCTTTAGTTAAAGCGTACCATTGTAGGTCACGATAGTGATATATTAATGTCTTTTTCAGAAAGTATTGGAGTTTGAATGTGACTCCTGCTAATAGAGCAGTTGGCAGGTTTATATCAGTCTGTGGCAAGAAAAGCTAATTTTCAAAGTCTATAGGCTGTCATGTTATTTTTACTCTGATGTTTGTGCTGTCTATATTTACTTAGTCCTAGCTCAACTTACTGCTTGCTCAAAGAATTTATTGTGTTTTAAAAGTTTTAGATTGTAAATCACTTTTAGAGCTTGTATGCTGTAAATCTGCTGTCAAATCTACACTGGGAAAAAAAGAGATGCTCATATTAAGAGAACTTTTACAGATTAGCAGTTCTACGTTAAAACCATTCTGAGCCATGACAGACACAAATTCTGTATACTCTGGGTTATAACTCTCGAGTTCTGCTGTAAGATTTTTGATACTGTAAAAAACCATGTTCTTTAGTGTTTTTGTCACATCTTCTCAAGCAAATTGCAGATTAAGGGTGTGTTTCTGCTGAAGGCTACTATTGAACAGCTTGTCCTGTTGAACAGCTATTATTACAGATGATTCTGAAGTAGCAACGTCAGCTGTAGGTTGTCATAAATGCCAAGGGGGTGCTTGAGTAGTAATAATGGCATACAGTAAATTATAGTTCGTAATTAAACAAAATATAGAAGATAATAATGAATTTCTCCTTTTTGGTTACTTTTTTCTCCCGTAATTGTTTTCCCAAGAAATGCGCTAGGGGGCAGCAGAGCCACGTAGGAGACCCAGGCCACAACTGCGTTCCGCTTCTTTGCTAGGAATTGTGTTTTCTGCGGATGCTGCTGCCCAAATACAAGGCATCCTGTTTTCTCAACACCGAATAAGCAAAATGAATAGTCTTTGAGTAACCAAATGTGTAATCAGGAATATTCTCATTATTGCCGAGCAGAGCTTGCACAGTGTCAAGGCTTTTCCTGACTCACTTATCACTCTGCTAGAGAGGAGGCTGGGGGGGCACAAGAAGTTGGGAAGGGACACAGCTGGGACAGCCGACCCCGACTGACCAAGGGGATATTCCATCCCATATGGCATCATGCTCAGCGAATGCAGCTTGGAGACATTTGGGCTGGTGGCGTTTGTCTCCCCAAGTCCCTGTTACACAAGATGGGATCTTCAGGGATGGCTGAACACCTGCCTGTCCATGGGAAGCAGCGAATTCATATTTTGCGTTGCTCACGTGCGTGAATGTTGCTTTCCCTCCTAAACTATCTACATCTCAACTCACGAGTTTTCTCACTTTTCCAATCCTCTCCCCAGTCCTGCTGGTGGGGGAGTCGGTGAGTGGCTCTGTGGTACGTAGTTGACACAGAATTCCTGGGGTTAAAACAATGGAATACTGAAAACGTGGTTGGGAAAGCGAGAATTTCAATCTGCAGTAAGATCTCCATCTCCAGATTAGGAGTCTTTTAGGTAGCATTTTATCTACCTGTATGTTTCATCTTTTGGGAAAGGAGATACAAAATGTAAAGAGAAGTCATAGAATGTGCAACTGATTTTTTTTTTGTGCAGATTTGTTTCTTTTGCATAATTTATTTTTTTTTAGTGCAGATTTGGTTTTTTTGCATAATTTATTCAGAAACAACGGTTTTTGAAATCTGGATTTAACTGATGATGTTGAAGGGCAGCTTGTCATGAGAATTAAAACAGGAATATTGACCATTGACCACTGTTAAAAATCTAAGAACTGGAGTATTTTCTTCTGTATTCTAGTGTATGTGAGTGAACAATAATTTCAGAACTCTTTGGTGGAGACTTCTGTATGAACGCAAATTACTTTGTAAATATTATTATTTTTATAGAAGAAATGTTGCCCAACACTGGTACAGTGAGCTTAAAAAAATTGTAAGAAAAGCAGGAAACTTCTGTTGGATCTGTGCTCCTAGACACTGTAAGGTATCTTAATCTTGATCTTTCACCATGACAGCTTTCAGCTGATTTGTTTACTAGAATGGTGGTATTTGAAGAAGCTTGGCTACTTCTGAGGTAGTTATCCTACATAAAAGGATAAAAAAATTAAAACTTTTAAAGGATTTTAATTTTAATTTACCTACAATATTTATATCTTGAATTTTTTTTAATAAGACTTTTGAGGACCAAGAGGAGTTCTGTTTCTGTCTCTCAAGGGAAATAATGACCACCTTCATGGGAAAAGATAGTTGTCTTTCAAGACTCTAATTATTAGTTTCTATTTGTTGAACTGACTCATAACCAGACCAAAGTGTTTAAGTGGGTCACTACTTTTCTTAGTAAAGTCCTTACTGCAGATTCTCATTGCAGTCATTTCCCTTTCTCTAACTATTGTTCTTTCTTATGAGTAAGTTTTAGAAATGTTGCAGCACAATTTTAATTTGCCTGTGTTTCTTGTTCAGTTCCTCTTTGTTTTTGTTTGTATATTCCGTAATTTTTTTTTGGCGTTTCAGATTCATTGCCATTTTAGTCAAGTTTCAAATAGAAATGCTGCTCTACTTTAAGATTTTACTTTAAAGAAACATAAGTAAGAGTGGAAGGGAAAACATTTCAATGATTCATTAGAGTCTATTCATATGTTGAACCTTTTGTTCTGTATCTGTTGGTTTTAATGAAATATTTTATTTTTCTTGCTATATTTCTGATTCTACTGTGGGTAGAGATAATCATGCCTGTGTCTTGTAATCTTCCTGTTTCTCTTAGAATTAGGCAATTTTTCATTATTTCCAAGGACTTGTTTGCAAGGTTATACTTCTCAGCAAGAAAACATGCTGCAGATGCATGTTTTTCTTAAAAATTGTTACAGAATCAATGGGCTTCTTGTGAAAATACTTATGAGCAATAATAGCCATCAAGTGTATCAGAACACACAGAACTAGAGTGTTATGATCCTCAGGAGAGAAAGAGGTTTCAAATACTCTGAAACCAATTTGGTTTTCTGCGGGTTTTGACAGTGCTTTCTGGCAAGCAAAACACCCTATTTTATGTTTTTGTTTACTATAAATTTGCTTAAGTAAAAGCAGTACATAAACTTTAATAATTTGAGGTATTTTCACAGTTTAAATATAATAGCACAACAAGAAACAACATGAAAAGCAGATGCAATAAATAATCTTGCAAGTGGATCATAAACTATTTTGAGTGCTTTTATAGCACTTGTAACACCTGTTTTGACCTTATCTTCTCCCTGGGGAAGTGACAGTACATGATGTTGGGTTGAATCCTTACTCTTATTTTACATAACCACTATTTTTAGGCCAGAGTCCCTTCTTTGTGCCTGCCTAATCCATCTAAGAGTGCCCAAGTTGCTGCTTTTTCTTCCTGTGAATACGTATTTTTGATAAGCTGTGAATTCCCAAAGCACGTTTTTACTGTCAAACAAATGTAGGCCTAAGTCCAGCAAAGCATTCAGATGTTAATAGTTAAATATGTAGTTAGCTGTTGCATTTGACTGCACTAGGACTGCTTACATATTTTAAGCTGTGGATATACAGAAGTGCTTTAGTGGATTGGTGCCCACATGCAGTGCCAAGGAAGAGCAAAAAATTTGCATTATGTTTCTGAGCTAGGCCCCCTGGTACAGAGAAATATCTGCAAAGCCTTCACTTAAAAAAAAAAAAAAAACAAAAAAAAACAAAAAAAAAAAAAAAAACAAAAAAAAACAAAAAAAAAAAAAAAAAAAAAAACCAAAAACCACCAAACAACTAAAATCCTATTTTTAAATAGCTAAAATATTTGCATTATAACATATGCACTCTATATATATCACAGAATTAGTTTTAAAAAACCCCAACAGAACAGCTGTTCCTTTTCACTCGCTCTTATGGGAATATTACTGTGCTTTGATAAGATTGGCCGTTGCTTTGAAAATGTGTGAGGACTGATGTATCAGGCTGGCACCAGGGAGCTCTGCAGATCTAGGGCTGCTTGCCCATAAAATATGGTTTGGAAGGAGAGCTGGAGAGAGTGAATAATTCTGTGGCATAATGTGAGAGAATAGAACATGTGACCAAAGCAGCAGCATTAAAAGGTCTGTGCTGAGAGGCACCGCCTTAGTTTCAGCGTTATAACCCTCGATGGCATGATTCTGTTAGGGAGTTTGTGATATATTGTGCTGGAAAAGATGAACAACATGCAAATGAGGTTATTTTGACTGGTGTTTTATTAAAAGAAATATTAAAACCCAAACCAGTGATAATTGTTGTGCTAGAGGTTATTGAGGTGGCTGTAAAGGCTACATAATCACTGCATGTAGGTAATACATCTGCACGCTTCTTCAGGCAATGGTATCTCAGTTCTTACTCCAGTTGTTCCATCAATAAACTTAGTTTCAGACAGTATTTGAGAATGTGAAAAATCCATCCTTTTAAAACAGCATGCGTAATCAGCCTAAACCTACTTTACAAGGCTGGATATTGAAACTAAAAGGTACTGCTGGAGTCTGACACTGATACATTGGCTAATGCTGGCAACATGCTGGGAGCTACCTGTGTGCTGTAACACTGGAAGGCAGTCCATTAGTGCCTGAATTAATGCACTCAGGGACTCTTAATTCTTTGCAGAATCTATTTCCATATTTAATTACGGGAAAGTCAGAGAAAAAAGTTACAAAGCACCTTCTTCATCCATTTCATTGTCAACGGGAGTGGCGATTAGTAATTCTTCTTCCAGTTATATTGCAGGGTTCACTTAAAATAATGCAGCTCCTTGCTGAGTTTGCTCCAATTAAACCATATTTTATTTGCTAATGACTTACCAAGTTGACAATGACCTTGAAGTTGGTATTGTCAACACTTCTTGGCATAAAGAGCTGGATGGTTTAGAGTTGTTAAGAGTGCATCAATATATTCCTCAGGCTTTGTCAGTGTTTTTAAAAAGATTTTTAATCCCATTACAGATAGGATACTTTACCTGAATAATGTACAGGTTAGTGAGTTAAGTAACAGTCAAATTATATTGTTTTTCCTGAAGATTTTAAAGAATATAAAACAACAGTTCTACCGTTTTTGAGTTTGCAAGAGTGTACTGAACTGGGCCATCTTTAAAATGAAGTAGCTTTAATAACTAGAAATGCAGTTGGTTTTTGTCACATTTCTGTTGGCCGTAAGTCTCTTATATAAATTTAGATACTGAGCTTCACTGTTTCAGAAGTTACACTTTATCACGGTAAAATTTATTTCACCTTGGTGTCATTGTACTGGTAGTAACATCACTGGTACCGTATCACTGTCATATCATCAGTAGTATTTCATTGCTAGTGTCATTGAACAGGATAAGATATTAATTCTTTATGAACGCTTCTTGGCAATTTAAAATGAAGGTGAATAGTAAAATTACATTTATATAGTTTAGAAATGCTTCGAACCTCATAGTTACAATTATTACAATGTGTGTGCCTTTAGAAGTGACTTACAGTGGACTAGTTTAAACACTTTAGATCAAACGCAGAATTTTGCAGAAATTAGTGCAGTAATTAACTCTTTTGTCACTAAAAGTATCACTGAATGTACCAATTTCCTGTTTTTCGTCATGTTTGTCCTTCTGGAAGCTGATGTTGCATGTTCTCTTAATCTAGATGCATATATATCACACTACCAATACATGAACATTATTTGTGATGAACTATCATTAGTTCTTGTTCTTTGTGTTTTCATATTACTTCATACTTGTCTTCAAGGTGGTGGTAAGAACCTAAGAACCTTAATAACTTTAGAAAGAAGTTGATGTCACTACTTTAAAAAATATTCTACCATAAATTTCATGTTCTAATTCGATGCATTTAAATTGGATGGCGTTTTACTTAAGAACATTATTTCATACACAAAAGTATGATTTACTGTGTGCCATTTAAAAAGAAGTGCTCAAACTGCCACCTTTCTTCAAGCAGATCTTTTAAGAATATACTCCTTTTGTTTTACTTTCAAGAATTGAGTTACTACACCATAAAATTTTACTTTAATGGAGACATCGTTATGTGCAAAACTGTAACTGAAAAATCACATGACCTAATTGCAGTAACCTGTTTCTTTCTTAACTCTGAAGCTGCTCTCAGTTTGTGGATTATGCCCAATTAAATAGCATAGAGACTTTGGACTGTTCAATCTAGAGACTGTGAGGTGTCTAGGATCTTTTGAATGTTTAAATGTTAAATAATAGTGTGTACATATATATATGTGTGTGTGTATATATATTTATATATATATGGATTCCTAGGGAGTAGCAAGCACAGATTTCAGTCTAAGTCACTCAGTATACACATAAACTTAAGTATGCAAATAATTATCTCTTTCTGTTAAAAATGCCTTTTAAAATATTTTTTTCAGTTATATGGTAAGTAGAGTAAATGTAGAGTAAGAATATTCTGGGCATTCTTCTGTAGATGTTAGAATATGGCTAGAAATGCCCGTCATCTGATTGGATGACATATTTATATGGCAAGGTTTTCTTTCACCGTATTTTTATTTGGAAACATATGCTCATTTGAATTAGCAAGGGATTCAAATAAATAAATTTCCTTAAGAATACATAGTGTGACTAGTGTTTAAAAAGCAGATGTGACTTCTAATGTTCAGCATTTCAGGTTTTAATCAGAAAAATCCTAGTTTTTCAGTGCAGTCAGCTGTGGTATTTGAAATTGCTCATAATTTCAAATTCTTCTTTCAATCATGTAAGGCTTACTTCTCTGTAATAGAGTACATATGCAAAAAAGCAGCATATGCATAAAATGAGAGAATGACTGATTTTTTTCTTTTTTTTTTTTAAATTTAGGTTTGCAAAACATAGAAGGCTTTATGCCTTGTGCAAATATATACTTTTCATTATTAAGGAAACAGATACCATGGTATTAGAAATGTTTAATGTGTTTAAGATACGTTTCTAAATGTACTACTCTTGTTCTATGTAAAGTTCATTTACTTTCCAAGTGCTGCTCCCAGAAGAGAGAAGCAGAAAGTACAGATATAGTGGGTATATAGACAAATCTCACAGTAAAATTGCAATCTGCACATTTTAATCTCCACAGCAGGGCTTTGTATTTTTACAGTTTATTGTTGGTAATTGAATCTCATGCCTTTAAACACACAAATGACTTCTCTTTTTTCAGAGCTGATGCCCCTCTGGGTGGCATTCAGGTTGGTGGTGTTTTCACTTTTTTAGCTGCCAGAGAAATTAGGTCTAACTGATGTGAGGCTGCTGTCTGCCCAACATTTTCCCTGGTCATAGAGGATGTGCTGGAAATCAGGGCTATCCAACCCTTGGAGACCCCCACCAGTGTGGTTAGAGTGTACAAGGCTTTTTCTGTCATGAGAAATGTTCTGTTCCATTAATAATAATATTGTGCTCTTCCTTTATTAGTATTGTAATCGAATGTAAGTAATTCCACAAAATTAACCATATGAGAAACTCAATATGCTTATCCCTATTACAGACTTCAATATAAATTATATTTCTACAGGATCTAATCTTTCACAATTGAAACTAGTTTTAAAAAAAACAACGTTTTTGTACATAGCTGAACAATAAGATTTTTTTGTTCTACCGTGCATTAAACCAGTAATAAGTAGTGCCGTACAGAACCGCTTGATGGCACTGTCACTCTTTTACTCTGAAAATTCAGTTTGGCTCTCATGCTTCCTTTGTAAAATGATCATCTTAAATTTCTTTAAATGGTGAAGGAGGAGGAATTGTATAAGCAAGGAAATTATTTTTGGTTTTCTTTCTTTTTCGCTTTTTTCCTTCTTACAAGGAAAAGGTAACGTGTTAAAGAAATGTTTTAGCCTATGGGGGTGTTTTTTGTTATTGTGAGGTTGTGAAAATGCATACACTGGAAATAGAGATGCTACATATCTATAAAAAAGAATCTAATCTGAGGAAGACGCAGTTATTTTCAGGATCCTGAAGTCATTTATGCATAATGAAGGAAAAATATGACTGAGTTGTTTTTCTGAAATGGAACTGACTTCAGTGCTAAAATTATTAAATTATAGAAATGTGCATGCTGATCCTAGGTGCACATTCTCTTACTGGTAGCAAAGTGGTTTTGGCTTTTTCTCCCCCAAAATACTAGAAAGAGGGTATTCTTTGATAGCCACTCTTATTCCTAGCATGTGACTGGGAATGTTCTCTCTGTGGTCAGTGTATCAGATTTGTTATAAATCATCTAAACCTTGCTGTGAATCGTTTTGATGGATTTAGAATTAGTGAGCGAAGTTTTAGATCTATAATGTATTTACTGAACTAGTTGTTTCCTGATGTTTAAAGACACACACTGTCCACAAGGCACCGAATTTCAAATACACATGTGTAGAGTTGAACATGGAGCTGAAAAGCTCGAAGGGAAGGGAAATATTTGTACAGATCTTTGTGCTGAGTTCAAGGTAGATGCATTCTATCCACCTTAGTGTATTTTATTCAGCCATTTCCAACCCATGACTACTATTAAACATATTCATGTTGGAAACCAGCAATTTAGGCTCCAGCTTGGGGAGGGGGAAGTATGACACAAGCACACAAGAGGACAAAATTACACTATATGAACATAACTTTTAAAAATTTTTTGTATACCTCACACTAAAAGGAATTGTTTCTGCTGCTCCAACTTCCATAACATCTGTTGAATGGACCACAGCTGGATGTGTTTGACAGCTGGAAAGACAACAATGCAGATGTGTGCAGAAAGTGTAATTGGACAGATGTGTGGTCCATTGAGCAGGTTTGCAGTGCTGACTGCTTGATGTGGACAACGATAACCTGAATTTTGTTACTCCTGCCATCTTTATGCATTCTGATCTATATAGCTTGAACCTAAATTTTTAATCAGTACTGACTTTTCTATGACAATCACTGCTGCATCTCTGGGAGAGATATCTATGCTCTACTTTATGTGTGTGACTTAAGAAGCAGCTCTGAATGAGAATTAAAGTGAGAAATCTAACTTGATTAAATAAGAAAGCATTTTTTAATAAGTTTTATTTCTGAAGTGAAATATGTTGTCTGGAATCACAAGCTGCTTCCCTGCTGGAGAGGGAAGTTTACCACTGTGGTTGTAAATCCTCAAAGCTCTCTTAGCTAATAACTGGAGTTACTGTCCTCTGTGGTTTCTGCATTACCCATCACAATGCTTTTAGTGAAATAAACTTGTTAGTATTAGAGAATTATTAGCTTAACAATTGCTATTTGTTTGCAGAGAACAGGGAGACTGAGGGTGGATTGAGGGTTGGAGATGTGTGAGTGAGAAAATTGGGGGAAAACCTACTCGAAGAGCTTTGGGAGGAAATAAAATTAAACTGCTGTGTGGTTTATATTGTAATTATGGTATAACTAGTGGAGAAATGCCCTAACAAACAACCCTATGAAGAAGATTCACTTCAAGCATCTAAGTGATGTTTATACAATAATTTTGGCTGGCTGCTATTATATATTTTAGCTGTACTTTGTAGATAGGGCACAAACATGACTAAGAAGCTGCAAAATTCTTTGACAAATTAAGTTTGTCCTTCCTGTATCTGTTACTTGTTCTGCCTTGAAATATGAGGGATGCATTTCAATAATTTCACTGGAAAAAGGTGAGAGTTTAAACCTCAAGATGGGCCAGGTCTGGTCAATGTGATGTAACTTCGTAAATAACAATAAGCCAGGATATTTTTATCTGTTTATTCAAAAACTATGGTATTTATTATTTAGAATTAATTTGGGTTTTTTTTTGGTTTTATTTGCATTATACTGCTATATGTTGATTGTCTCCTGCTTCTAGCCTTTCAGTTTGCAGCAGTCAGACTCATTTGCTATTCCTGAGCTCTTATAATTCATGAAGACTTTCTTTTCATATGTGCAGACATTTCTCCTTGTTTCACTGGAAATCTAATCCTTACTGTTATTAATTTTGCTGTGGTTTCAGAGCAGTGAACACATTTTTAAAGGTTTCCTTTACTGAAAGCCAATTTACTTTATACCTGATGGCTTGTAAAAAATACGATCTTCTTTCAGTAACTTAGTTGAGCTTTTGAGTCATCTAGGCTGGTCTTCTGCCACACTTGATAGCCTTTTTGCACATTAGACTGTGCTCTGAGGAGAGTGCTCCTGCACATCAATCAGCTCAGCTCTCCCGAGCCCCTTGGCCATTCAGCCCTATGGGGCAGAGTCAAACAGATCGCTGAGTGAGTCGGAGCTGGGAGGGATGCCCTGCTGGGCTTGTTACTGATGAAAAAGGACAGATTCTTTCGGGATGTGAAGGTCAAAGTGATGGTGGAATTTAAGATCCTAAGAGAAGCGGGGAAGGCAAATAACCCTCATTTAACTAATCCTTAATTTAGCCCGTTCTCCTGACTGCCAAATGGTTCATTGTTAAATAGGATGTAAGGAAGTATTTTTCCTTGTTGAGCTTATAGCCTTGTGTTAAGAGGAAGGCATCTCATTTATGTCTGTAACTTCCTGTAGAAGTGCTCGTTAAGATACTCCAGACTATATATTTCTACTGCTGTGTGAGTGGTCATTAAGAAACTAAAAATGTGTGTATGACCATTGCTTCCTCCTCTGTGTGTCTTACAAGTATTAATGACCAGCTCGAATTTCTTTTAAAAGCAGCAAGGACAGAAAAAGACTTCCAGTTTCAGATTGTGCATCCTAGTCTCAAAGTAAAAGTATAAAAGGAAGTTAGTGTGAGAAGTTTGGGACAAACAATTTTAAAATCTCATTCAGTGACTGTGCTGGTTGGTTTAAGCATCAAAATGATCAATATGCTGCCTGATGTTGGTTGTGCTTGTGGGTAAGCAATGCCCTGGTGTTTGTTATAAATAGCACTTTGGCATAAATCCCAAGCACTGCCAGATTTCATCTGTGTGACTCCGACCTTCAATGCCTAAATTGCCTATTCCTCTGATAAGGTCTTACCCCTTGTTGGTGCTTTTTAAAAATGTAATGTTAATTAAACACTGATATTTGTGCCTGAGCAGTTTCCACGTGTGTTTCAGAGGCCTGGGTCTATGGAACTTTTGAATAAAATTAAAAATAAAGCTCACTTATATCTGTATATTTAACCAAGCAGCTGATTTGGCGTAAGTTTTCAGAGTGCAACTCTAAATTCATTAAAAGTTGGAAAGAGAAATTTTAAAAATAAAGTTCAGTTGGCATTATCTGTAGGCTGGTTGGTCTTAATTTGCTGTGCAAGCATCTGTCATGGTTTAAATCCTTTCCAGTGTCTCGGCCAGATTTATTTGAATGTCATTTGAAGTGGTCATAAAAACTACTTGAGTATTTAAAGTGATTTCCTTTGAAGATTTTGTCCTAAAATTAGTAAAAGAAGGGCTCTCTAGAGAATTGCTTATACCAAGAGAGTTTTAAAAATTTGTGATGTAGCTGGACCTGTTTTAGCTAATTACAGTGTTAAATCTCAGAGTTAGAGAATCATAACTCACTTAAAGCTTTGTTTGAGATGTGTTAGGGTAACAGCTGAAAAATTGTATGGTTTCTTTTCTTTAAGCTGTATTTTTCTCCACTGAGTGATTTTCAGAATCACCCTGTGATAAGAACCACGTAATTTTGCCCTTTTTGGAAGAAGGCTTGTGTTGCTACTTTGGGTTTACTGCATAATTGTACAATATTGTGGGACCCCTCCCCTTAGTGAGTAATCTTGGCTTTCATTAGTTATTGCAAACAGCAGCTGTTTGTAATAGAATAGGCTTCCACTAAATGTATTTAGATAAGCATTTAAAAATGAAGACCCATAAATCTTTCCTTTAACTTTCTAAAGGGAAGCTATACTGCATTATGAAAAAGTCAACAGCAAGAAAAAATGAGGCAAGAAAAAATATGACCTCTTCATCCCACAGTAATAGAATTACAGGAATAAAAGGAGGTAATGGTGCTTCAGCTTTTTCCTACTATTTGAAAACTAATTTATACCCAGATTCCAGGTGTAAGGCTTTTATAAGAGGATGAAATAAACACTGCAATTTATATTGAAAATGAAAAAAAAAATCCCCAAGTAGTTAAACCCCAGATTGTTTTCTTCCCTCTTCTACTTCAGTGTAAATGCCGCAACATAATTTAAGAGCATAAGCATTTTATACTTAGAAATCGCGAAGCTGGAACAGATTGTCCAGAGAGGTTGTGAAGTCTCCAAGGTATCCAAGAACTGTCTGGATGCAGTCCTGTGCAATGTGCTCTGCTTAAGCAGGGAGGTTGGACCAGGTGATCCAACGTCACCCGTGGTAGCCCCTTCCAACTTTACCCATTGTGTCGTTCTGTATTTTCACACACTTTCGGAATATTTCAAAATTGTAGTCAAATGACTTGTGATTCCTCTAAGAATTCGTCAAGATTTGATAGATATATGTGAAAGTATATTCAGAATGAATTGCCCGTGCTGTTGTTTTGCTTTGTTTGAAACTGAACAAATGAAATATTTCAGAGGGTTTGCCTTGCTCGGCAGAATTTTGGAGCCTTTAGGCATGCATGGAGGGAGAAGACTTTAGCTGCAGGTAACTGCTTTAGCTTCTCTGTACTCTTTTTCTTATGTAAAAATATTAAAAATTTTATTAATATGTTTGTATTTTTAGAGATTGCAGTTAGAAAAATTTTTAAAAATCAATACCTCACTCCGTCCACCTGTATTTTCTCTTTTGCTGGAGATGTGGAAAACTCTGTCAAAATATGTTTTAGCTGTAAAACTTTTTGTCATGGTACGTTCTTAGTTTTTATACTTTCACCCGGTGTGACTATAAAGAATTGGAAGGTAAGTTGGACAGATACTACCAGCTTAAGGTGATAAGTCATAGAACAGCAAGCATTGTTTTTGAAAGTTAGCACTAGAAGTAACCAACAGGGTTTCATTAAATCAAGTGACTGATATTACTGGTGCAAAGGACAGAAATGTTGATAGTTTTGAGAAAAACCTGCAAATACTTTTATGCATGTGAAAAGGTAATTGAATTTTAAGAAAACAAACTTAAGTATATCCATGGGACTTGTGAATTTTGAAAACCTGTGTATGTGAATGCAAAACAGGAAAGATCACTATTTCTGGCACACAAACCTTGCAAGTGAAGGCTATTATAACTAAGATTGTTAAGTTGCTATACAGAGAATCCTGAAAGTACTTCTGTTAATATGGCATGAACTTGCAAAAGATGTCTGATGAGAGCTCTTGAAATGACAAGGATGTCTTTCAAGTATACACTGTGAACCACAGTTTCTTATTCAGAATATTCTCAGGTGATAATTAACGAGGAATTTACTACCTTGTTTCACTTAAAAAAAAAAGACTGAAGGACTGAACAGTGACATAGGTGGGGGGAGCTGCAGTAGTGGGAGGCAGCTGTTCTCTTGGCATGTGATCAGATGTGTGCCATGCTAAGGGCTCTAAGTGTAAGATTTTTATCTTCTTGTTTCTTTTATGCTGTATTCTTTACCTCCTAGGAAAGTAGTTCAGTCTTCCTTGGGTGTGTAAATCTGCCTGCGACATAAGAGGAAAACAAGGAACGATGTAAAGGGATATACAAGGAGATGAGTTGACATAGCCTAGCACTCCTTTTACTGAGGAAGAAGCGATGCAGGAAGCTAGATAGATTTGGGAGGGAGGGGAAAACCAGCCTTTGTACGCAGGAATTGATAAAAAAGGAGATGTCTTTTACTGTATGTTAGGAGAGGAAGAGAATGTTGGGTGGCTTTTTTTTCCCCCCATCTGTCTTAAAGTTCAATAACGAATTGATGAATAAGTGTTGCCTCATGCTTTCAAATTGCACAAAATTTGCACTGATTACAATATTCTTTTCAGGTTTCTGTTACGTGCTAAGGCATACAAATTTATTATTAAAAAAGTTATGAAGAAAAGACCCATTAAGTGAGAATTAAAGCGAAGAGTGCATCCCAGTTACTGAAGCTGATGAACAGTGTGTTGTAATTACCTTAAAGAGATCTCAGTCCTTCATGGTATGGAAAGCACAATTTACCAGGTAAAAACCAGCTTTTTGTGCTTAGCTGGAATGATACCCACAGTTCAAATGAGTGTGTGGGAAATAGTCATGGGAACCCTTAGCTGAACTTGACCATGTGCTCTGGGATTGAATGCAGGAGCTGGAAACCTCATTCTTGGAACCAAACTTAACTCTGAGCTTTGGGATTGGATTTCCTGGTGCCTAGGAAAGATTACATGTTAATGTAGGCTTTTTGTATTCTAAAGGCATTCGTAGCACTTTGCTGCAGATCCACAGATTTATGCGAAGACTTGAGCTTACAGTGCAGCCCATTAATCAGAGCAATATCTTTCCTCAGTCTTTCTCAAAACTTTAATGTCAACAAGTCTGCAAGTTCTTAGTCAGATTTGGTTAAGGCTGACTTATAGGTTAAAAATTACCAAGAAAGGATGAATTGACTCCTGAACCTGAAAGCATTTCCATTTTTTCCTCTAAAGAGCAGGCTGCAAATTGCAGTGTTTTTAATCATCAGTTCATTCTAGTTTAGATTCACAAATGTTTAAATGTGCAACTGTAACTGTCTATTTGTTATGGTGTCCCTTCTGGAAAAGACAAAGATTTCCCAAATTACCTTTTTGAGATTTTGATGTCTTAAAATATATAGATTTGTTTTTTTTCCTTTAAACTGGACTTGAATTAGGATTTCCAGAGATTACAGTGTTTAGTTTTGCTGTAATGTCTGTAAAATGCATTTCGGGTGTGTTTTTTTAATATGGTCAATATAAAATTTTCCCTAATGTTTTTGATGAATATATTTATAAAAGTATCTTAATGAGTAAAAAACAAAAAGAGGCAGTGAAGTTTACAGGATTTCCCTGATTTTAGAATGTGATTTCTGCCACATATAACTTTTTATGGTAACTTTGTTTCATCATGAACTGCTTCTCTCCCCCTGTTCCCCTATTCCTGAATGTTTCATAAGGGGAAAAAAATTATAAAATTTTATAAGAAACCATATCTTTTACCTAAAGCAGATGAAAAATAGAGTAGTAGAGTTGGGAAGGTACAACAGTCTTGCTGAAAGTGCTGGGAAAAAACATCTCTCAAAGTATGGATGAACTTGCAAATTTAATGTGAAAGGATAAAATTAGGCAAACACAAACTAGGGAACACTTTACAGTGACTGTCTATTCATTTTCTTACTTTATCTAGCTCTCTGTGCTCACAATAATGTCCTGAAAAGTAGATGATTTTAAAAAGAGCAGACAAGAGATACTCTGATACCTCTACAACGCACAAAAAAACCTTTTTAAAAACATAAAAAGATTTGGAATTTTTAAGGAATGGTTTATGCATGTACTTTAAAATATTTTGCAGTTTCAAAAATATATACACTAAAACTATGTGAAGGGTTGAGAGAACAGAGCTGGCCATGCCAGAACTTCCATGTGGAGTTTGGCAAAAAAATGTTTATATATATATATATACGTACACATATAGAATGTAAATCAAACTTCAATAGATAACTAATGTTGGCATTTTATTAGGTATAACTGATGCCTTTGCATTACAAGAAAGTAATCATTATGCAATGAGAAAGTTATATATATGTTTATTGTGAGGACTTAAATCAGTCTGTAAATAGTTTGTTGATCCTAATGTATTTATATTCAATTTTTTTTTGGTGTTAAATATGTGCTTAATGTAAAGTACTATCACCTTGGAATTAATGAAATGGCTTATAAATTAAAAAGTATGTGTAGACTGTTTCCCTACTAAGAAGTAGGAAAGAAAGCAAGGGGCTTATATCGTCTCAGAAAAAAGAGGAGTTGAAATAAAAATGTGAAGCATTCACCTTTTGCAGTGAAAAGTTCATACAGCTGGGTTGTTTTTTCATTTGTAATAGTATCAGTATGATACTTTATCTTAAGGAAATCAGGCTTTTAAAGACACTTTTTGTAATAACTTTCACCGAGCAAATGCAAAATAATGTTTTCTTGGATAATGTCATAGAAAAGACTGGAGACCCAGATTTCAGTTGGTAATGCTACTGATACAGTGCAAAGAAAAATGCATACAGCTCGGAGAGGTGCTGTCAGTTTCTCATTTCTTCCTTAACACAGATGACTTTTTAGGTAGCTTTGTTCCAAATACCTTGAATAATGCTAATGATCAACAATCTTTAGGCCATATGTGTGTAAAAATTGTGGCATTGTTGTGAAAAAGGGAAAATGGCCAGATGCTGTATTAGGATGTGCACAAAGATGTTTGGCCTGCAATGAATGTGGAATAATTCTTGTGAGCTGTGTCAAAAAGAGCAAGATTTATCTGCAGTATGGTGTCACCTCTAGCACATTTCAAATATAAAATGTGGAGGCCAATCAGAGCCAGTTGAGAGGAAAATTATGAGAGTAATGAGACACTTGGAGAAGGTTCCTAGATAGAAAAAATGAACGAGCTGTATTCATTACCATAAAGAATAAAGGGGGACTTATTAGTAATAATCTTAGTAGTAGTAAACTTCGACTGTACAAAAGTTTTCTGAAAAGAGGCAGAAAATAATAATGGGACTTCTAAATCCATCTATAATTAAGATTAGAAGCGAAAAGCTTTGGCCTAGCACAGATTCATGCGCCTTTTGAAAGAGTTCTTACCAACGACTTGTAAATTTGATCAACTTCCTTTCTCCATGCAGGCTTTGGCTGGATTTTTTTTTTAGACTCAAATTTCTGAAAGATTTTAGAATAGATTTCTTTATTTTTTTGAGAAAAGAAACTTTTAGGTGAGGAGGGATATAATAAAAACTTGTCAGTTTAGCTGCCATTTCATTACTGTGTTTATGCATATGTATTGTATTGAACTTTCAACATATATAGTCCTATGAAATGTATCCACTTGCCATGCTAAGTAAAACAAGACTTTTCCAACTCAACTTTCCTTCTGGCACAACTGACTCTGGGTTGGTGTGC